>ML809528.1:108220-133046 GCA_009831015.1 Picea engelmannii | reverse complement strand
CCATGATTTTCCACTTTGGCCTTTGGCCTGCCTCCAACAAGACATTTCTAGTGTCATTTGACAAGTCAAACATGATCAAGAATACATTTTTTATGGATGGAATGGAGTAAAATGGGGGAAATGGAAAGTGTTAAGTATGGTTAGGATATGGAAAGTGCTACCTCAACTGATTTCCTAGTAGGAAAAACTGGCTCGAGAAATGATGACACTTCTAAAGAAAAATTGTGTCCCCCATGGTACGATGAGGCAAATAATAAAACTATAAATTTTATGAAGTGTTATCATATCTCATTTCAATGTTTATCACTTTCGTGAATAACTTAGAAGTTATAACACCACGTCCAAGTATAACACCAATGCATGGAATATCAAATAGAGTATAATGAAAACCATAATGTGCCATCCATAAGTTCATATATCATCTAAAGAGTGAGGGAGGATATATCATATACTATGGTTGGGATAGCATGATCATATGTTTGATGGAGAAACTGTGAGAAATGTCTGAGTCTGGATAATATGAGAAAGAAAGTCCATGCAATCAACAACACAACACCCTTGTGAGGGTGCCTTTGAATTTGTCACCCCTTGGGGGGTAACATTTGGCTCCTAGTTAGGGACAATTCCCTCTAATGCAAGAGTGTATGAGAACTCCATAATCTCATGTGGGCTTGTGATCTACACTTCATCTAACTTGGAAAAGGCATCAACAAGGGTGAATCTACCACCGTAAGATAAGAAATACTACTTTGCATGAATTTTTTTTTTCTTAAGTCTAAGTATTTTTTGTTTGCTAGTGTGTTTGTTTCCTGCAGGACTATCCTTTGGTCTAAGAAATTGCGACCCAGAGGCATCTAAGCTGTCAAAATCACCTTGGGATTATGCCCAACTTGGGCCACTCCAACCCTTAACATGGATGGATTTTTTTGAGTGTCTCCTCCCAAATACTGCGAGTTTCGAACCTTGGATGCCTAATAGAATGAAACCCTCAAAATCCAATCATGCTAGTAAGATATGACTCTTAAGTCCAAGTATGGAAAAAAAAGAATGAAAACATTTGCAAGTAAATTACTCTAAGACAAATCAAATACATCAAGCAACTAGGCAATGCATGAAAGGAAACACACAAATGAGGACAAACAAATTCAAGGTAATAAATTAAGCAAACAATGCATAATACCACTCAAAGAGCATATTCATAGATCAACTATCCAATGTTAGATAATACAAAGAATGTTTAGTAAATTACTTAGCAAAGGAATCATCAAGGGAGAATCTACCACCCCGAGAGAAGAAATACTACTTTGCATGACCATCAAAATTTTCTTAAGCCTAATCATGGAAATAAAGCATGAAAAAAATTGCAAGTAAATTACTCTAAGGAAAATCAAATGCATCGAGCAACTAGGCAATGCACGAAAGAAAACACACAAATGAGGACAAAAAAATGCAAGGAAATGAATTAAGCAAACGTCCTATACTATTGCTCAAAGAGCTTACTCATAGATCAAATATCCAGGGTTGGATAACACCAATCATGTTTAGTGAAATCACATACCCAATGTAACCATTTGATGAGATGTTCATCTTTGTAAATCCTTCTCTCATATTGGGTGGTAAATCGAAACAAGGAGGTATTAATCTTTGTGTAATAAAAAGATAAAGTCTCTATCATCCCTAGGTTCATATTAAGGTGACGATCTTGAAGTATGAGCCTAAGAATTTGCCTAAGATGAATCATTGTGTCATAATACTTCTCCATCCAATGACATATAGGGATGATATAATTAGGTGACAAAGGTATTAAAGGTGGCTCCAACTGTGGGCATTGTTAATTTTCCTTGTCACCCTTAATCAAGGGACAATAATAGCATGTATGTTCATGACTTAAGGTTTGTCTTTGAAAATAAAGTTGAGAGTATTGACTCAAATTTATGGCACTCTCTTCATAATCTCTCATGTCATAAATAGGGAACCACTTTTTGAGGAAAACTTTGAAAAAAACCAATACTGATGAGATTTCTCCTTTGCCTAGTTCATTGTACCAATAAAAATATCATGCTCAAGGAAATCCAAGGACAATACAAACGTCTTCATCTTGGCATCCTCATGAACTATTTTGAGTTTCAAAATAACATTAATTAAGGATGTAATATGCTAAATAGGTGAGTTCTTAAGTCCATGGATCTTGGTAGTTCTTGTCTACAATATTCACAATCATTTGGGTACCCTATGATTCCCAAGAAATACAAAGGATTAAGTAAGTCCCTTAGAAACCATTCCATTTCATTCAAACCATTATAACCTTCAATACAATTTTCTAAGTTAGGATCTTTCCAAAGTCCAAGTTCATTCATCTTAATGGTAATAAAGGAAAAGGAAAAGGACACCCAAGGTTAAAAGTTTGTCTTTCTTATTGATAAGGTTGAAAATCAGTGTAACTTATCCAATGTTCATCATGCACTTTAAAAAGAACTTGTTTTATGAGATTGTCCTTCCTCAAGTCATCAAAAGTTTCATATTCACCCTCTTTTTTTTTCTTACTTCATCGATTTTAGGTTCCAAAGAAAATGCAAGAACTACATGAATACTCAAGTCTTCATCCAAAGTGTTAACAAATTCATTCCTGGTTTGTTTTGGATATTCCACATGATATCGCCTAAACCTCTCCCTATTCAATGTCATAAAGGTACCATCGCAAGTATGTATAGTAACATATGAAAGGTCCATTTGTAAAGAACCCCCTAAGTGAGCAAAAAATTTTCTTGACAAAAGAATCCCCCAAGAATTTGGGATATCTATGACAACAATATCGATCAAGATCACTATATCTAGATATATATTCAACCTTATAGTCAATTTATTGATCAAACCGAGAACCTCTACCTCCCTTCTATCCATGGCACCAATTTTTTTGTATGACATTCGTATCTTGAGGCCTAATTGATGCATCATTGTTAATGGAATAATGTTGGATGATGCCCATGAATCCAACATACAATAGTGCAACAATAGTTTATTCCCTCGTAAAGATAGGTAAAAGGGGTCATGTACTCCATTAAATCCTCCTTTTTTCATGTTTTGAAAAATCACAGGTGTATCTTCAAAAGATTCTTCTTTTCCTTCACCAAATCCAAGCATGTTTCCAACCTTCTTTCTTTGTGATGGTATATTTACAAATTCTAGGAAATGGATTGATATGTGATATTTTGCAAAATAAGAATTCAAGTCAATATTGATATCTTTACAAGTGGCTTTTGAAAAGTTTGAATTTGAAGCATCACTTGAACTCTTTGTTGGTTGAATTGGTTGTTTTCATTTTAGGATCACTCGAGGTTGTATATATTGAGCACTTTGGGGTTGTCTACTAGATGCACTTTTAAGTTGTTGGGTTGGAGGACCTTGGGGTTGTGGCTGATCTTGTTTACCCCTTCATTGGTATGTGATCCAATCCTTTTGTTGGATCCTCCTCTTTATTTCTTCCTGAGATGTCTTAGGAGCTAGAGCTCTAGCAATGATGGCTTGGTCAAGACTCTTCTCTTTAGCTCCTTTGACTTGTTAATTTGAAGGGTTGGAGACATTATTAATCACATCAAGAAAATCACCCACATAATTGATAGAATTACATGACCCATTCTTATAAATCTCACTTGCTAGTTGAGTGGCTTCTTTGGCAACCACACAAGTCTCTTGGTTATGTGTCATATTACAAGGGTTGCACCATGGCAAGGATTATTCTTCCACCACACTGTTTTCTTCTAGAGGGTTTGGAACCTTTTGATTTTGATTATGTTGAGGTTGTTTAGAATTATCCCAACCACCAAATCCTCTTGGTTGAAATCTATTTTATCGGGCTTTCCTTTCCAAAATAAGTGTCTATTTTGCATGGCTCGGTTTTTCTATTGAAGTGTTTATGTTTGTTTAGAAAAAACAACCTCCATCATCTTCATCAAATTTGATAAACAAATCATCATCTCATTCTCATAATTAGTAGTGTTGACAACATTCTTCTTGGGTTCACTCTTAGTCCTAGAAGATCTTGCTTGGTTGGATCTTTCGCAAGCAGATAAGTTCGTTTCAACCTAGATGGAATCGTGTTGGGTAGCTACAAGGTTTTGAGGATATTGTTGTCTATGAGTTTGATATTTTGGTTCATCTTTTGGACAATTTGAGTAAATATTTTATTAAATTATTCCATAGTCTCATTCTCATTTTTCTTGGCCAAACTAAGGGCAGCCAAAAATACCCATTTTCCATTTTCTCACCCCATTTCTCCATAAAACATTCTCCAATTGATTCCATTTGTAGGTAAGGATATGAACCAATCTTATGCATCATCTTCCATGGAATGTGCAAATAACCACATCTTCATAATTTGTAGCAAACTTATTAGCTATGTTTTTTAACTTCATCCAATGGTCTGTTGCTGACATAGTATTATTACCTTGAAAAGTTGGAGAAATTAAAAGGCCTGTTCAATTCAACAAGCCAATCATCCATTATGAATTGAGTGTTTGGTACACTAGAACTCTCAAACAAATATAAAATATCTTCAACAACTAGAGAGTCTAGATAATCTTCAAATATTGGGGGTTCCTTGATCCTATGGATTCATTGGTGGAAGTATCTTTTAGGTTCTTGGATCAAATGAAAAGTTCCTTGAGAAGATATCCTTGTAGAGTATATCTTAGGAAAGGGTTCGTTACATGGAGTCACAGAATAAGATTACCCAAATATCATCAAATTTGAATCCAATAATTCTTAACTTGGGAAATAGACTTTCTCCCTAGCAACGATGCCAAAATGTTACTGCTTAAACTCTCTCCTAGAGGGAAAATTCCCAACCCCAACATGAGTTCCTAGAGGAAAATGCCAAGCAAGCCACCTATTGTCACCTTGATGGTCTTTCACCACTCTTTAGACTAAAAGAAGGGTATCCTAGTCAAGGGGAGAATCCTTATAAGTCAAGTTAATCTAGGTTGTTGGGTAAGGAGGGGAATCCTCTAACTCGACTTGACTTAAATTATTCACTCTCATGGTGCAAGGAAAGTTTAAGTGTGTGAATAGTTATATCAAACCAGTGATCATGAACAAGATTTGAATAGTGATTTATATTAGATACAAGAGGTTATTCATACAATGAGATTATTCTTGGAAAATGCAAAGAGAAAGAAATTGCTCAATAATCATAGAAACATGTTATGCTAGAAAAGTATGAAGAACATATCCAATGGAACCACACCACTTGATAATGAAATGTGACCATGAGAGTAAAGAATTATATAATTTATTCACCATGTCCATATGCATTAAATATTAAGGGTATTTTTCATCATCTAGATATCATCCACAGTAAAGATGCCATAGTTAAGTGAAAAGTATAAACTCTGATTTATGACAACATAACATGAGTTTGTTAAGTGCAATGTCAAACCCTGAAATTACCAAGCCTACTTCTATTATACATGAAAATTAGGACAGTGAAGTTATATAGTGAATTACACTTACTTATAACACTCAAAATACCATCCGATGATCACAATACTGTCACAATTTTAAACATGTCAACTAGGTGTATTATCCTAGACAATTTGTAATCATGAAAACAATGATCCAATGATGTATTTTAGAGCATTCTAGACTATGATATTTTAATGAGTAAACAATGAGCAATCTCATGAACATTTTAGTATGTGTGTGTTATGGAAAAATTGCAAGCATGAGAAAGCATATATCAAAAACATATATAGAGGAAAACAATGAAGAATCCCATGCATTAACAACAATTTAGCTAAGAAATTAAGCATCGTGTCGACTATGTAAAAGAATGCACCAAGATTGATAAGTTTTAACCCTTTAAATGCTTAAATGTGGTATATTTAAGAATGTTGGTAATGCTAGATCAGATATACACCATACATTTTCCACCAATGGCCTTATAACAATGAAGGAGCATAAAGTAGAATGAGTCATAAGGCTTTAGGACCAATTCATTCCACATATAAATGCATCAATTTTCTTAAGGTTGTGTTTAAGACTTTAAGTGCGCTCAATATACCCTAGGTTATGTCCTTATAAATATGAGTCAATGTTGAGGGCAACAAGAAGGATTTCCTCTCAAGCGTCAATTAGGCTAGGTGGAGTTTATCAAGCATGGATGGGGGGGATGGTCCTCTACGAATCCCATCACAAGTAATATCAAGGTGAGCTTAAGGTTTGGCCAAGGAAAGAGGGAAGAGCCCTAGGACATCCTACCTCAATGAAAAGGAAACAAACAATAATGATCACAAGGAATAAGACAAGCAATCTATACCTTGATTGCCCTCTTAGGTGGAGCAAGGTTCCCTTGTCTTACCTTGTAGTAGCTCCCTCCTCTAGAACACCTTAAAAATATACCAAAAAGCCTTGAAATATGCCAGAAAAATACTAATAAAAAATAATATAAGTACCATAGAACTTAGTAGGAAAATCTCTCAATATTCCCCAACAAATGAAAATAAGGAGGCTCTCGTCTTATATGGATAAAGAGCCTTCTTAATACAATGTGCTTGCCCAAACCATGAGCTAAATCCATAAGCTCAAGTCAAATCCATGAGAAATTACAATGTGTGGGCACAAAACCACCCTCAAAGTCCTCAAATACAAGAGAACCCTTCGCAAAATGGTCAAGAGTGTAACCATAAGTCACACGCATGGTCCAAGAACAAGTGTATCCTCCTCAATAGTGTCAAGGTCCCCTCAAATGGGTGATGAATAGTCAACAATATGCCCAAGAATCAAGGGTGCTCCTCAAACTAACTCCATAAAGTGAGGATTAGGTGCAATGAACTCCAAATAAGGGTGATGTCATGCCATACATGTGGGATGTATAAGCATCCAAATCAAGGTGGCACATGTGATTGCTCAATACTGGGTGCTCCTTAATAAAATAGTGTGGTCAATTCCATAAAAAATTGTAACCACTACAAAAATCTCTGAGCATGTGTAACCACATCCTAGATGTCCTCAACCATCTCAAAAAACCTCCCATGTGTGGTCCAAGAGGGAGTAATCAAGCATGCATGTGAGTGAAGGTGTCCACCTATGGAAGGGAGTGAACCTAAAGTGGTCCATGTGGAAGTTGTGATGATGTGGCATCCTTTTCATTGCCAGATGCACTCTCACAGATCCCAATGCAGTGACACATATCCCAATTAAGTACATGGATCCAAAGAAAAATGGCATGGGTCCCAAGAAAAATGGCATGGATCCTAATGCAAGTAAAAATGGTCAAATACAAGTACACAGATTCCAAGGAAGAATAATGGATCCCAACACAGTGTCACGTATCGTGAGGCATGGTACACATATCCCAATTCAAGGAGCCCACTTTTAATGGCGGGTCCAACTTCTTTGTAAGCCATTAGTTGATGCACACTTAGTGATTTCTCTTAACACAAGATAATAAATCAATTTTAAAATTTTCCTACATTTTACCATGGGGGAACAACATTAACCCTTATACATGTGACAAATCCTAGGACAAAGAGTATTTCCTAAGTCCCTAGGTAAAAGGTAAGTGATGTGATGAATAATTATGGAAAGGGGAAGGGGAAAAATTTCTGTGATGACCTTCAAAGTCATACAATATGTTAGAGGTCTAGTAATTTTGTTGAACTAGCTTTCAAGAGCTAAGATTTTACATAGAAGCCTTTAAGAAGGAGATTTAGCATTGAGTTTCCTTTCCTCAACATTGTTTATTACTACCCCTTTTTCCTTTTTCTTCATCTATTCATTTTACTCAACAACTCCCTTTTTATTTAGATTTTCATAGATAAGCATGGGACTAAGGGCATTGGCCTCATAGCGAGGTGGCATAGCTCAAGCTTTAATATTTTTGGCTTTTAAATTTATTATCTCTTCACTCTATAACATTTTTTGTCTTTATTAACTTAGGCTTTCTCAATTAGACCTTTCTGGTGATATTTGACAAGTCAAACATGATCAAGAATAGCTTTTTTTTATAGATGGAATGGAGTGAAATGGGGAAAATAGAAAGTGTTAAGTATGGTTAAAATGTGGAAAGCGCTACCTCAACCAGTTTAATAATAGTACAAATTGACATGAGAAATGACGACACTTCTAAAGGAAAATTGTGTCCCCCATGGTACGACAAGGAATATAATAAAACTATAACTGTTGTGAAGTGTTATTAGATCCCATTTCAGTGTTTACCACTTTCATGAATAACTTATAAATTATAACACCACATCCAAGCACAACACCATTGCATGGAATATCAAATAGAGCATAGTGAAAACCATAATGTACCATCCATAAGTGCATTTGTCATTTGAAGAGTGAGGGAGGAGATCTGATATACCATGGTTGAGCTAGAACAATCACATATTTAAAGGAGAAATTGAGAATTTTTTTTGAGTTTGGAGAATATGAGCAAGAAAGCTCATGCAATTAGCAACACAACACCCTTGTGAGGGTTCCTCTGAAGTAGTCACCCCTTTTGGGGTAATGACTGGTAAACCCTATGGTGCTTCAGATACCTATTGATGCTTAGAGAGGACCAACTAAAATCAGGGAGAATATCTTATGGGGGTGTGTTTACTACTTTTATGGCATTGAATTGTGAAATAATAACTGAGTGGAATTTCTTCAATAACATCTTCATATGATGAGAGGTAAAATTTTAGGGGAACTAGAAGTAATCCCCTTGAGGGTATGATTCTACCCTTTCTTACTGAATCTCATGTATAAATCCTTGAAATCCATGGTGATAGGTCCCAAAGTGTGTAGCCATTCCACCCTGAGAAATATATCACAATTGTCCATTTCAATATCAAACATGTGAGTTTTGAGATGATACTTGCAAATCTGTATTTTCACATTTTCACATCATCCCCTGCATTTCATCATACCCCCTTCGGCTATCATAATTTGAAATTTAGTTATGGGACATATATAACAATGGGTTTCTTGTGCCATTCTCCTATGAATGAAATTGTGGGTGCTACCACTGCCAATCAACACAAAAACTTTGTGGTGCTTGATGTAACCAATCAATTTCAAGGTTTGGGGTGCGAAAAAACCTAAAGGGAATGCACAAAAATTTGGGGTTCTTCACAAGGAGCTTGCAAGGGGGATTTGTCATTTGTGGGATGGCTAGTGTCTTATAAGTTTGGTTAAGGATTCTTTAGCATGAATGTATTTTAAATGGTCTTGTGGAGATACATCCTTTTGAAATATTTTTTGTTCTTTACATATGTACCCTTTGAAATACGACTCATCATAATTAAAGAAAAGGTTGAGGCATTGGCATTTTTACATATCGTCAGGAGACAACTTTTGGATTCTTAGTTACTGAGAGATGGAGGATTTGAGGGTAGTGTTACACATTATTTGTGTCACCCCTATGACCGTTAATGATGTACACCTATCCTTTGTCTTTAGAAGGATCAATTGCCTTAATCCCAGAAGAAGAATGAAGATGAAATTTCCCAGAGAGATTAAATTATCTTTTCCTTTGTAAAAAACCTTGTAAAGAAGGATCGTCACACCTTGCTCAGTGTTAAGGGTGAAACGATCTAAGATCGACGCAGGTTGCACCACAATGGTGTTGGAGAAATTTCTATTTTCGACACACTAGTTTAGTTGGAGTAACACTAGTTCAATGGGAGTTAACTGACTCGTTATATTTTAGACTTTCTAATCTTAGACCATCACTATTATGCATGCATTCCTAATTATAGGATTTCATTGCCTATATGAGTGAAGATCACTCACTCATTGATAAGATCATAATATACATTGATTCTCATTCTTCATTATGTATCTCTCTTCCTTTTCTTGATAAGCTTTGTTTGTGTATGCTTTAGTTAGGTCTCCTATGTAGGTTTCCATGAAACACTGACTTGGTATCAGAGCCAAGTTGCTTGGAGCAAGCCAGACAAGCCAAAGAATAAGGAAAATTAGAGTTTTGATGAGCTAAATCCGTGGTCGTACCTTTCAACAGTGATTTCTCAAAAATGTTAATTTTTTGAGGAAACGACTCGCATGAGAAGTAAAGCGGACCATTTTGCAAGTGGGTTTTTCACTGTTTGGAGAGCTTCCTCACCGTTTGCTCAGAAAGTAAGTTGAAAGATAGCCTCCTGAAACTGATACAAATCCGTGGTCATACCTTTCTACAGTGATTGCTCCCAAAATATTAAGTTTTTGAGGAAACAACTTGCATGGAAAGTAAATCGACCCATTCTACAAGTGGGTTTTTAATCGTTTGGAAATATTCCTCACCGTTTTCTCAGAAAGTAAGTTGGAAGATCATCTCTTGAAACTGATAGGAATTTTCACTTAAAGTGCCCTTTCTGTCGTGTTTTCTTAAACTTTCACTTGCAGATTAAGAGTAAATTTTTAGGGGTTCTTAGAAATAGTGGGAGAGATGGATAGGGAAACTATTATACAGTCAAACTTGGTGGTAATCCTCACACCATTAAATTATTTTGATTGGAAGCCCAAGATAGAATTCCAACTCAGAAGGAAAGGACTGCATAATTTGACAATGGCGACATAAAGATAACCTACATCAACGATTGAGAAGATAAGATGGGCAAACCGTAAGGATGAGGCCACATGACTACTTCTTGGGTTAATCTCCACTGATTTATGGTTTCATGTTGCCGCATGCAAGACTCCAGATGAGATCTGGACCACCTTGGAAGGACTCTTTGGAAAGTAGGATGAGATGCGAGGTCATATGCTTGAGGTAGAGTTGAATACCTTAGACCCTAAAAGTTTTGATAATATACAATATTTCTTTACTAAATTTAAATATTTGATTTTGAGCTTGGGTGAATGTGGTATTGACAAGTCTACACAAGAGAAACAACTTATTCTAACAATATTGGCCAAGCTAGGACTAGAACACGCTGTATATGTCTCCAATTTCCATTGTGGTAGATGTCTTTTTGGAACAAATTGGAAAATGCCTACATTGGCTCAGTTCATTGAGTCTCTTACACAAGAGCAGAAAAAACTCATACAGATGGTCCTAATGAAAGATCCCAAAGCACATGCACTCACCATGCATGATGGAAAAGGGTCATCCAAACAAAACGAGAAGGAGGGATATTCCAAACCCTTTAATGATTCTTCAGGTTCCAAAGACTCTTCATATTCCAAGAAGAAGAAGAAGGGAAAGTAGTGCACTTACTGCAATAAACAGAATCATGAAGAATCCACATGCATGAAGAAACAAATCGATTTTATGGCACAGGCACTTCAACAGAACAACGTTGGAAACTTCATTCCAGAGGGAGTCAAGAAGCGGAAGGAAGAAGATCCTGCTCCTAAGAAAGGTAATCATCATGCTTTGGTTGCAATTAATTCCTCATCTAATTCATGTATTATAGATTCTGGTGCATCACATCATATGGCAGCGAAAGAGGAAGTTTTCTCTTCCTTGAGTCCATGCTCAAGACCCCCTATTCTCATGGGGGATGATACTCCAGTAGCAGTAGCAGGAGAAGGGAGAGTGGAACTCCACAAGAGTAGTTTTGATAATGTTCTACATGTTCCAAATCTTTCTATGAATCTACTCTCATTTTATTACATCACTCAAAAAGGTAAAAATGTGAATTTACATCAAATTCAGTTCCAGTAATTGACATGCATGACAATTCCATTATTGCAACTAGTGAGGTGGATCACAAGTCAAGGTCGTATAAATTCACTAAGTTTTCTGACGATGACTGCTCTATTCTACTTACACATAAGGAGAGTACTTTGCATGCAACTCTAGTGTAACATGCATATACTCTTGTTCTTCCATCAGTTTCAGACATCAGAGATGATTCCATACACTCAGATTTTGTACATAGAAATAAGTAGGTAGTACAACCAGATAAGAAGCCGACACCAAAGCTTCAGTAGATGCCCAAGAAGGCACATACCACACTTTAGGCAACAGGAAACCTTGCAGGGAATCCATTGGATTTGAGGATGACTCGATCTCAGCATGAGGAGCCTTCTCATGTACTTTTAGCTTCTGAACCTGTGATGCCCATGCATTGTTATATGGTTCAATCTACTGATCCACAGAACTACAATAAGATTGTGGGAAATCCATTATGGCAAGCAACCATGCAGAAGGAGTATGACTCACTCCTACAGAGCCAGACTTGGCATCTAGTTCCACTTCCACCAGAAAGGAATATTTTCAGGTGCAGATGGGTCCATAGGATCAAGAGGTACTAGGCTAGACAGCTTTCCAAAGGACTTCATCAGATCCATAAAGATTTCTACATCTTCACGAAGACTTTCAGTGAGCATAAGTTTCAAACTTTGCGGGATCATCTTGTAGTGAAGAACACAGTTGCCTAACAATTTCCATTTTCTTCTTTTGATACATTATCTTTTGAGGGGGGGGGGGGGTTGTTCCCACGTGGTTTTCCCTCTTTCCTCATTTTTATTCAGTGTTCAATAGTTGCATTGTACATGAGTACCTAAAATGGCCTAGTAGTCAGGACTCAGTTTTTACTCCATAGTGATGTTCAAGGGGGGTGTTGGAGAAATTTATATTTTCGGCATACTAGTTCAGTGGGAGTAACACTAGTTCAGTGGGAGTAACACTAGTTCAGTGGGAGTTAACTGACTAGTTATATTTTAGACTTTCTAATCTTAGATCATTCCTAATTATAGGATGTCATTGCCTATATGAGTGAAGATCACTCACTCATTTATAAGATCATAATATACATTGATTCTCATTCTTCATTGTGTATCTCTCTTCCTTTTCTTCATAATATTTGTTTGTCTATGATTTAGCTAGGTCTCCTGTGCAGGTTTCCATGAAACATTGACAAGTGGCCTGCGACATTGTTGCAATTTTCTCAGTGTTAAGGGTGCGACAATCGCCCGTATGAGGAAAAAGAGAAGCTTCTCAATGCTTCTAGAATAAAAGCTTTGAGGGTGAGGTGGCCTCCGATCGGTTTGGATTTGAGTCTCATACATGATCCCATGGGATCATCCTAACCTCTTCACCCTATCCTTTTCAACTTATAAAAGGAGGGGATTTCTCATGTGAAAGCTAGCTTTGGAATGGTTAGAGAATTTTTGGAACTTCATCTTAGTTACAGAGATTCAACTAATGAGATATTAGTCTAGCCAAGAGTTTGGATTAGCTTAAGCTATAACTAATTCATATGGAGTGTTGGGCCCTATGTTGGCTTTGATCTTCGCTTTGTCAAGATGAGATCATAAGTAGCTGTCATATCTACAGTCTTAGAATCCATGGAGCAGAAGTATGTGGGAATAAAGGATCTTTTGGAAGGGACCCTACAACATCAAGGCATCAGTTGTATTCTCCTTTTCATATTTCTAATATAGTAATATATTTATTTCCCATAAAATTGTTCTTATTTTATTGTGTGACTCCTTTATCACATACATAGGTTTTGTTAAGTATATGTTGTTTCTTTCACTTCGTTGGATTATGTCTTTTTATAGGTTCAAAATCCCATAATCCTTGAAATGGAGAGAGGATGACACTAGCGAGGACAAGCAACATTTAAAAGGTATGCCATTTATCTCTTGTTAGTTAGTATGCTTGACAATTAAAACTCAGGGAAAGTTTTATATTTTGTCTTGTTTTGTTCTAGTTTCGGGGTGAAACTAGGGATATCCATCTGTGTCTACACTTACCGATTTGTCTTGAAACAAAATTGGTGACCATACTGGGGATAAAGATTTTTGTTTTCCTAGTTTTCCTTGATTTCTTTCCTTGATTGCCTGGGTTCTAGTTTATGAGTCACTAGGAGATCCAGATTGACTCTCTGACTGTTTATTTCCCTGGAAAACCTTCATATTTTTTTTTCTTTTCCACATTTTCTCTGATCGAAGCACCCTTTATTGAGAGATAGTTGGACATTGTCGCACTGTGGTCTTCTTTGATCTGTGAGGATCAATATTGTCACATTGTGTTAGTCTAGTAGCATGCGACAATTGTGAAAAAAATTAATTTTTGGTGGTTTTCCTTGCCCGGATCTTAGATATGGTTTTGGGGTGATTTGTTGGGTCTGATTACAGTGTGCTTGACATTGTTAAGTTTGTTTTTAGCCATATTTTCTTTTTTTTAGCTTGTTTCCTTCTAAAAGATTTGTTATCTCTTGCTTTGAGTTTCTTTCAGTGACAAAGCATTTTTTTATTCTGAATTATTTAGTGAAAAAACTCTTATTCTTTGTATTGAATAATTCAATGTTTGGGTTGCTTTGTTTTTAAAGAGATTTTCTATTTATTTTAGCTATCTTTGAAATAAAAAGATTTAATTTCTTGTTTTGCATTAGATTAGGGGCATCTTTTCATTTGAAGTAGCAAAATTGCATGGTTTTTGGCATTTTTTGGTCTTGAATTCTTAAAATATTTCCCCCTCACGGACAAGGGGGGGCGGGGGGGAGAATCATGTATTGGTGTATAGTCTCTTTGGCTCATTTTTTGAAGATCTTGATATCGACAAGTTTAATAAAATTTTGGGACATTGTGCATATGGGAATGATAAACATTTTCTCCTTCTCGTAATATAGCTTTCATCGAAGTGAAATATTTGCATTCTCATTTCTTTTCATTGTTTAGAGTCGATCAAAACATCATTTAGTCCATGCCATTTTCCTCTTGAGTGACAACAACTTAATAAAATTTACACGTTAATTAAAATCTACCTAGAAACTTTTATTTCTAGGGCTCTTTTCAACCTACATTAGATTAGTTGCAGGGCTTTGGAATAGGTGTGAAAGATAACTTTCCAAAGCTATAAACAAACATAGAACATTGATTTAGGGAGTGGTGAAATCCATTTACTACATTTTGTCCTGGGAACCCCTTCTCACACAAGGGTCAATCACGAGGTCACATTAATGCCATCAGAGTTACTAACCCTGCTTTGTTGGACTTGGTGTAGTGGTTGCACATATTATTGGGGGTCACTTGAGAAAAAAACCCTTTGTGGGCCTTCTCAAGTCGATTTAGGGCTCAGTTACCCTACCCTTGTGCATATATCGGACTATCGACTGTTTCCCCAGGAATCATTGTTGTATTTGGTAACCTTAGTGGTTTTTCTTTAGGGTTAATACATGAGGTGACGATGAAGGGGAAAGTCTTCGCTGTACCTAGAATCGACGTTGGCCAAAATCACTTAGGCTCCTTGGAGGGTAAATCCACGTTTATTGTGTGTAATCTTGCACTAAGGCATAATTCCGTTAAGCAGATCGTCAATGCAACTTTTCCACCTGCTCTATCTCAACCCCTTCTTACATTGTTCCCGCGACATTAGATTTCATCACCAACTAGTGCGTTCATTGTGAGAAGGTTTTGTTTGTTTGCTTGCTTCCTAGATTTTTAGCATGTGTTGTTTGTTTTTCCTTGCAAGCTCTAGGTTGGATCTTTTTTAATGCCATCAGTTCCCAAAACGACCAATGAAGCAACCCCTACTCTAGGGGAACCTTTTGTTTTTCCTTCTTACAGGAATGTTGGTCCTCCTTACATCGCTACTTTGAGCCTTCTAGGTCTCATAATTGGGTTACCGGTATGGTTGTTTTCCACTCTGGTAATCCTAAATGCAACAAGGGCTTCGGTTGTAAGCACTCCCCCCCAAGAAAATCAACCTCATGTTGATCCTTCACCTTCTTCAACAGTAAGATCTTCTTCGCCTTCTTCACCTACAAGGTCTTCTTTCGTTTCATATTCTTTGCTGAGTGAAAGCTCTGAAGCTAGTAACTTGGCGGATAAGAAGAAGAAGAAAAGGAAAATGAGGAAGAAGAAAAATAAGCAAGGGTCCAAACTTCCAACCACTGCTAGACATGTTGGAAAACAACCAGTTACTGATAATTGTGTTGGGAGTGTTGATGATGCCAAGATCACCCAAACAACCCGTAAGCCCAAGTACCCTTGTAGGATTTGTAAGGGTATCCATCTTCTTAATGATTTCCCTAGTCTATCCAATGTTATAGAAGCATGGTCTACACTCCCTCGCCAGCCCATGTCGTCATCCTATGAACAACATGTTGATGACCTCCCATCAACTAGTCAGGATGTCATTGGGAAGAAGAAAAGTAGAGTCAATTTCACATGTAGGTTATGTGGAGGGAGTCATCAAACTCACCTTTTCCCTTGTATGGACAAAGCCTAAAAATTACTGGAAGACATGACAAAGTAGTTGATGGAATGATCAATCTGGTCCCTTCGTCGTTATGTATGGTTGATCAGGTAGTCAATCTCATCACGTACTTAGTTGAACCAATTGACAAAGTGGTCGATCTGATCCCATCCTCAGTCGATCCCACTCTCCCGTTAGAGAGTGAAACCCAAACAATCGATTCGTTTCCATCCCTCGACCCCATTCTCCCCTTGGAGAATAAAACCCAAGTGGTTGATCTGATCCCATCATCGGTCGATCCTACTTTCCCGCTAGAGAGTAAACCTGATACTTCCCACATTTTTCTCGTTGATACATAGTCTACTGTGCTAGGGGGAATTCCTCCTTCTCCGATGGAACCCCCTCCAAGTAATGAGGCCATCCTTTTTTATTGGGGTGCACTAACTGGACCTCATATTCCCTATCATCTTCCTTTCAAGATTACAATATAGGTTTATGTTTTGTATGTTCCTCAGATGCTGATAGACGAAGGTGCGTCCGTTAGTATTTTTTCCTATATTGCTTGACAAGCTTTGGGTTGTCCTCAACTTGTGACGGTTACCCATAATCTATTAGCTTTTAACAAAAGGACTAGTCACCCTTTAGGAGTCCTTCCTCAGTTTCCCATAACTTTGGGAGGGGAAACTGTCTTTATTAATGTTATGGTAGTCCAAGACCCCTTGGATTTGAATTTACTCCTTGGGAGAGATTATGTCTATGCCATGAAAGCTATCATGTCCACTCGTTTTTGTGTGATATCTTTCCCTCACGATGGAACAATTGTGACTATTGATCAACTTTCGTTCGTTGGCCCTGACTTGACCATCAAATCAATGACCCCCCTAAATAGTTCTTATATGCAAACGATATCGCCCCTGCCATAGGTCAATTATGTGGAGTTTTCTCCCATGCCTTCAGCTGCCAATGAAAATGAGCCTCTCATTGTAAGCTCAGTCTCTTATGACTTGGATCTAGTAGTTGACATGGTGATCTCTTCGATAGGGCTTTTAGAGCTTGATATCCTTACCCCTATTGCGACCTTCGACATGTGTTCCTTCTAGAGCTTTGTTCATCCATCTAGTGAATATCTCTTGGAATCCATGACTGAGTTTTATCCCTTGACATGGTTTCCTTATAGAACATTGTCCTCTTGGAATCAATTATCAAGAAGAGAGTGTTGAGCATGGTTTTCTGATTTCAAGCTCGTTAAAAAATGAAACCAACTAAGAGGATAGATTTTCATCTCTGTGGCAACCTCGTTAAAAAATGAAACAAATATTACGAGGATAGTTTTTGCATCTCTGTGGAAACCTCGTTAAAAAAATGAAACAAAGGTTACAAGTATAGTTCTTCTTCTGTGTCAAGCTCATTAAAAAATAAAACAACTCGTCTCGAGCATAGTTTTTCTTCTCTGTGGAAAGCTCGTTAAAAAATTAAATAGATTTTTCCCCTCTTCGATTGAGTCAAGTACTTCATTACATATAGTATTTGAAGCTTCATTTCATCTGCCTGTGCCGTTGGATGAAACAAATATTGGGGGGAAAATCTTACAACCTCTGGACTTCATGCTGAAGTTAAGCTGCTAGCTTCTTAAGTTGGGGGAAAAGTACCAACCATCCATGGATAATGCGTTGGGAAGTCGCAAGTATAGTTTTCTCTAGTTTCAAGCTTGTGCAAAAATGAAACCTACCTCAAGCACAGTTTTCTCTCGTTCAAGCTTGTGTAAATATGAAACCACCTACCTTAAACATAGTTTCCTCTGGTTCAAGCTTGTGTAAAAATGAAACCAGGTCCAAGCATTTTTTTGTTTAGTTTTAAGCTTGTGTAAAAATAAAATCTATCCCAAGGATAGTTTTGTTTTGTTTTAAGCTTGAGTAAAAATGAAAACAATCCCAAGCTTAGTCTTTGTTCTCTATCATGCTCATAAATACATGAGAATGTAACCGAGTATACTTTTATCACTTTTTGGGACTCGTAAAGGTTATATGAAAAAGGAACCCCCTGGAGTTCTCTTTAATCTCTTTTCAGACTCTCTAAATATGAAAATATTGTCGAGTGATCTTGTTGTCTTTCATGCTCGTTAAAGTGAATTAGAAATCACTTATGTTGAGCGGTAGTTTATCTCTTTTTCAGTCTCATCAAACTAATTTACGAAAAAGGAACACTCTAATCAAGCATGATTAGAAGAAGTTATAGAGTCCTCTTTAAGTTCTTTTCAAACTCCATAAATATGAAAATACCACCGGGTTTTCTTTCTTTGGACTCGTAAAACAAACATCGAAAGGCCCATATGGGAATGGACCACTCCTTCCTAGGGTTATTTAAACATACTCCGAGGGACTCATCCGAATGATGAGCTTACATTTCAAGCATATGCTATCCTCCTCAAGATTGTGTAAAAATAAAGATGTACTCGCCATAAATGGTGGGGGAAAATTTGGAAAGAAATGTATCTAAACTTGTATTCTATATAAGAGTCACTTTTGAACATGACACCTTTTTACTCACTTTGTGTCTAGGTTGGAAAATTTCCTTGTCTCTTGATCATACTCCTTTATAAGTTTACAATTTGGTATGCGATCCTCTTTTCTTGAGTAAGTGTTGCAAAGACAATTGTCGTGTCATCAATATGTTCAAAGAGAAGTTCAACCTGGAAAGCCTTCTATTGCGTCAGCCATTTCTGTAGTCCTTAAGCCTTCTATTGTGTCGACCATCCCTTAGTTAGTCCTGAATCACTTGTTACTCTGATCTACTTCAAATATTTTTACTCGTTTCATGTCATTGATGGGGTATACATTAAGGCCCTCCCGTGGCGAGTCTTTTCCTGTCGACTCCAACTCATTATCCATGAATTAGACTTAGAAACTAATTGGTACCTTGGAACTTTCATGCCTCAATGGCATGTTTCCTCTCTTTCGACAATGGATTTTCATTATTGACCCCTGATCGAGAGATTCCGCTGAGTGTTCAAATTCAACTCACAAATTCACACCCATTGGATTGTACTAGTGTACCTTGGGAGTCATTGACATTAATGATGATTTCCATCGCACTTGTTAATGGTATTCATTAATGACCAATAATCAAGTGGTTTCTTCCATGTTTGAATTCAGCACATGTATTCGCATGGTTAGATTCATACTATAGAATGGTGGAGATGAAGTCCCTGGATCGTTTCTGATAGATTCAGGTTGCATTGGAGTATATTCAGATTGTTTTGTTTCATAGATCCACAGTGTATGTCTCATGGCTATGTTCAAATTTGAGTCTTTAACACATAGATACACAATGTGTTTTTTGTGGCTATGTTCAGATTAGAGTCATATTGGCATGGATCCACAGTTTATGTTTGGTGGTCATGACCTGTCTTACTTGACATGGATCTTTTCATGTCGGCATTTATGCTTTGAGTCATTTGTATTGTGAGTATGGGAATTCCTATCTCTGTGATGATATATTAATGTAATGTATTTCCTTGTTTGTTGGCCAGTTTCCGACCGACGTATTCCTTGTTCCCAACACACACTCGACAAAGAATTTCAACTATCAGTTTGTTCTAACTTCATACTTTGGGGGGCTTACTGTTACAAATTATTTTCGTCACCCCTATGACCGTTAATGATGTACACCTATCATTTTTCTTTAGAAGGATCAATTGCCTTAATCCCAAAAGAAGAATGAAGATGAAATTTCCCAAGGATATGAAATTATCTTTTCCTTTGTCAAAAAACCCTGTAAAGAAGGATCGTCACACCTTGCTCAGTGTTAAGGGTGCGACGATCTAGGATCGACGCAGGTTGCACCACATTGGCCTCCGACATTGTCACAATTTTCTCAGTGTTAAGGGTGTGACGATCTCCCGTACGAAGAAAAAGAGAAGCTTCTTGATGCTTCTAGAATAGAAGCTTTGAGGGTGAGGTGGCCTTTGATCGGTTTGAATCTGAGTCACATCCCTGATCTCATGGGATCATCCTAACCTCCTCACCCTATCCTTTTTAGCTTATAAAAGGAGGGGAGTTCTCATGGGAAAGCTAACTTTGGAATGGTTAGAGAATTTTTGGAACTTCAACTTAGTCATAGAGATTCAACTAATGAGATATTAGTCTAGCCAAGAGTTTGGATTAGCTTCAACTATAGATAATTCATATGGAGTGTTTGGGCCTATGTTGGCTTTGAGCTTCACTTTGTCAAGCCGAGATCATATGTAGCTGTCAGATATACAATATTAGAATCCGTGGAGCAGAAGTGCGTGGGAAGCAAGGGAATGTTGGAAGGGACCCTACAACATCAAGGCATTGACTGTATTCTCCTTTTCATATTTCTAATACAGTAATATATTTCTTTCCCATAAAAATTTTCTTATTTTATTGTATGACTCCTTGATCACATACATAGGTTTTGTTAAGTGTACATTGTTTCTTTCACTTCATTGGCTTATGTCTTTTTACAGGTTCAACATCCCATAAGCCTTGAAATAGAGTGAGGATGACACTAGCGAGGACAAGCAACATTTAAAAGGTATGTCATTTATCTCTTGTTAGTTAGTATGCTTGAAAATTAAAACTTAGGGAAAGTTTTATATTTTGTCTTGTTTTGTTCTAGTTTCGGGGTGAAACTAGGGAGATCTATTTGTGTTCGCACTTACCGATTTGTGCCCAGTATTTTCAATAGGACTTCATTGACAATCGAATTAGGAATTCACTGGCAATCAAATTACTCAATTACTAAATAATTAAGATTAAAAGGAGACACAATATTAAATATATCCACATTATTTAATCATATGCCCTCTATTTGCTTACAAAATAAAAACACCTATTCACATTAAATATATCTATATAAGCCTTACCATTTACCATTGGAGAAATAAAGTTTCTCTCTCCTAACAAACGAGTATATGGAAAAAAACAAAGACAAAAGCCTTATATTTTGGCTTATTGTACATATACTTTAATGTTACTTGTAGGTTGCATGTACTTTGGAATCATTGTGAGGGTCACACAGGGGAAGTAATTTGTTAGATGTTTTGTGGAGTAGTGATTCGTAAATGAGGGACTTATAACCCATTTGCTTTACCAACACATACTGTGTATAATTCTCTTTTTGTTCTCTATCTCGGTCTTGTACAAAGTGTTTTGTATACACATAGGCCATTAGGCCTCTATTTATCTGTCCTCTACGAGGAGCTTTGTTTTTCTCTTTTCTTTTTATGGATGAAAGGCCTTTGTTCTCAATGGATCCTGCACACACCAACCAACTCTACTCTAGATTGATTATTTGGTTCCTTTCTTTGTGTGACCACTCCAAGCTATCCTTGCTTGAGTGTTTTCCTCTTACTTTGAGTTCAATATAGTAAGGAGTTATCGAGACTCTCCTTTTATCCAATTTTTTCACTCTAATGTCTCTGTGAGCTTCTTTACCATGATCTAAATTGTGGGAGTTGTGACTATCCAAGCATACACCACCAAAATGTCCCCTCGATGGATTTTTACAAATAATAAACAATATACAATTCCCTCAATTCTTCCATACAATGAAGACTTCCTCTAACAAGAGGCAATCCCGTGTTTAAAAAAAACATACCAAAGCAATCTCAATGGGGAAGCTTTCTAGACTTGAAAATGTCAAACTTGAATTTCACTAATCTATGGCCTATATCCCACTATGATAATATGAAAAATGGTTTATGGACATGCTAAACCACACTGGAGAGCGTAGCCACCACTTCACCATTCATGTTGGTGGTTCCATGGCCTCTTCCAATATCTACTCTATACCATTGGAGGTAAATCTACATAGATTATTATTATTATTATTATTATTTTAAATCACCCTAAAACACAATTTCTCATACCGACAAGATAATTTAAATGTTCAACAACCAATGTCATTTCCTAGGGGGATGTGAAGTCATCTAGGAAGGTGGGATATGACCTATTGAAGTGGGAAAATGTCCCAGGCACTTGGAAAACATCTTAGGAACTTGGAAAACATCCCAGACAATATGAAATTTGCCCAACATTGTCTAAAAATGCACATGCATGTAAGAATTTGTCCCGGACAATATGAAATCCACCCAACAACATCTAAAAAATTCCAGGCATGTAAGGATTTTTCCTAGACAATATGAAATATTCCCAACAATGTCTAAAAACACCTAGACAAGTGAGATTGCAGATTGTGGGTGAGTAAAAAATACAACCAACAAGGTAATGCACCCTGTGGGTGAGCATAAAACAAGTCCAACAAGGAAACAAAACTTGTGGGTGAGTGAGAAAACAAACATGTATGAAATTAAATAAACCAGAGAGGATAGTTTACCTAGAAAACAAGGAATCAAGACATGAGAAGTTGAATTCGCCGAGGCACTAATAAATTTCTCAAAGGGGAGGACACATGGTTTGAAGGAAAGATAATTTTTCCCAAGGAAAGAGAAATAATGCCCAACAACCTATGTGAGGTGGATTTCTAGATATGGAGGTAAGGAATTAATAAACTACCTGAAAAGAAGCAACATACAACTTCTAACAACCCTCAATATTAGAATTCAATGGGAAATGGATGAAGGACATTCCAACATTGTTTTGGTTTCTCATTTCCATTAGAATTTAATTATATGAAGCAATTTAAAACACATGGGAATGCATATCTTATCTCAGAAATTAAGAAACCAACAAAATTATAGCTCAACACATTGAAATCGAACATAAGCAATCACCACGAACTCATAATTTTTACCATGAAAACCCAAATGGGAAAACCAACTTCGAATGGGGATCAGTCTCTTCATTCTGGCAATCTCTGGTTACAATGCAATTGATGCTCTTTGTGCATCCTCTTTTTCTTGGAAAAATAACCACTTGAGATTGAGAGTGAAGGAATAAATAGGGAGATATGGGGGGTAAGGAAAGGCCAATAGCCATGGCCCTTCATTTCCCATTCCTCACAAATCTCTCATATTCCATTTACTTCTTTTTTCCTCTCACATTCTCATTTTGTCCTATTCAACTTTTACATTTACATTGTTTTACAATGTTTGTTAACCTTCATGAATTACCAAATTAACCTTGCAGGTATTAAGTCTTACACCCATTTGTTGGTTCAGATCCATTTTGGATCAAGTATCTAAGTTTATTAAAAGGTGGGAAGTTGTGTTGTATTGTATGATAAAAGTTATATTTAATTTGATTTAATAGTTATGATAGTTTAACTATGTAATTAAAGGTTTTTTTTAAGATAAAGAAAATTGGTATTTTATTTATTTAAAATACCATTTTTAAATAAAAAAATACCAATACCAATTGGTATTGTTTTTTTTTCCCATGGAGGCCTGCCACATGGGAAACTAGGTCCTCTACCAGCTTAATAGAAGCACACTTGTCCATAGTTTTTAGAATTAGCAAAGTGTTTATTGCTAAATAGAAGGAAATAACAACATAAA
Organism: Picea engelmannii; assembly: GCA_009831015.1. NCBI lineage: Eukaryota > Viridiplantae > Streptophyta > Pinopsida > Pinales > Pinaceae > Picea > Picea engelmannii. The sequence continues at coordinate 109,431 of ML809528.1, read as the reverse complement.
CTAACATACTGTAATTTCATATATAAACTAGATAACATGAGACCTTTGTGATATCAAGTAGTAGAAGGAAAGACATTTCCATCCACAGGAGAGTCCACTAGCTTGTTTGCTTCTCTCCACTCATCCTATGTTGTACCCAAATACTAGGGGTCTTCATCCATACAAATGGGGTTGGCTTGTGTTCCCTTAGAGTGAAGGGATCTCGTTGCATGGTCCATGGCACAATTTCCTTTGTGACTTGTGAAACAAAATTTTTTACCCTAAACACAACTTTGCAATCTGCCTCAAATTTTCCACCTAGAAATTCATAGTTATGGAGGATGTTTTTTTGTTGCAAATCCCCCTCCTCCAAGACTTGGATTATGAGGGACTTTACTAGCCAATAAGTTTTGGCGACTTGGAATAATTTTGTACCAGGAGTATGAGAATAAACTACATCTTGCACCCATCCCTCCACTTCCTCTTGAATCTGTTGATTGGAAAAATTATTTATTCTTTCCTTTACATTGCTTTCCATTTCTTCGAGTTCCACTTTCACAAACTCAATGAACCTTGAGTGAAAGAACCACTTAGTTGCAAGGTATTATCTCTTAGCCCTAGTAATGTATCTTGGTTCCCTAGGGACATGTTTCTTGAGAGTACAAGTCCTGAGTTTATTGTTCCTAACTCCCCCTCCCATGGTATAATTCCTTTTTGGCATGATGGTTAAATTCATGGTGAGAAATAGGTTGGAAAGAGTCAAGGGCCAAAGAAGGTAAATATTCCATGGATTTCACCTCTATTTTTCAGAATAGGGGAGGGACTGTCACCATCCAAACATAAAATTCTAACTAATTCCCCCCACTCAGAAAAAAATGGCACAAAGTCAAACCAACATAAAGCTTGATTACCACTAAGCCACCCACTCAAACCCAAAATCCAGACACTGAGAAAAAAATAAAGAAACTAGCAAAGATAGTGTGAGTTACTTTCTCCTCACTTAGTGTTGGCTACTCAATCCCTTAGAGTATTCTTGTCCCATCTATCCCCCTCTCATTTTCATTAAAACCCAACACAACTAGTGTTCCAATATAAAGTTGATATTGTAATAATTTATTTTGGATAACATTGAAATATAACAAGTGCCATGTGTCAAATCTCTCTCTCTCTCTCTCTCTCTCTCTCTCTCTCTCTCTCTCTCTCTCTCTCTCTATATATATATATATATATAT
>ML809528.1:94837-107834 GCA_009831015.1 Picea engelmannii | reverse complement strand
TTGATGGTCAACATTTTGAGAGCTCAAAAATTAGAACACATATGCCAATTACCTTCCTTATTTAAGGAAGGGATAGTGATGAGGAAGGGTTAGTATTGGGATATATGACTCTCACCTCCAACAATTCTTGAATGATATTTTCAATTTCATTCTTCTAATAATGCAAAAGGGTGTCGATAAGGATGCACATTGGGTGGTTAACTACCTATAATGAGGGGAATACCATGGTCATGCTCCCCACATGAAGATGGAAAACTCTATGGTGCTTCAAATACATGTTGATGCTTAGAGAGGACAAACTGCAAATCAGGGAGAATCCCTTGTTGGGGGGGGGGTATCCACTACTTGTATTGCATTAAACTGTGCAATAATACCCAAGTGGCCTTTCTTCAATAACTTCTTCTGATCTAGATTATTTTCGGAACGAAATGAGAACGAAGATATAATAAATAAATGTATAGATATATCTCATATATCCAATAATATAACAAAAATATATCAGAGATGCAACCATAAACACCGAAATATAGTAATACACAATTTCTATTAATGAGCGAAATGTACAAAACTGTAGAAATATAGAATGAAAGAGTTGCTAGAATGGTGGAAACTTATCTCTGAGAAGAGATGTGACGACTAATCAAATTTGCAAGAAGATGATTGTTACAATGAGGCTCTAAAGGCCTTTTTAACATAAAGAAAATCCAAAACCCTAACCCCAGAAGATGAAAAGACGCCAGTTTTGTGGACCCCATTTTGGGTAGTTTGGTGTATCAACTTCCCGGTGGCGTAACTTTGGCATACGATCTTCGTTTGGGGAAAACGATAGCCTGTTGGAAAGGTATCACCGAGGAGATTAATTTTGGGGGTTCAATTTTAGAATTAATCTATCATTGAGGTGCTCGATCCCAAAAAAACTTCATTTAGGCCCTCAAAATGGCCCCAAAAGTTTAGGAACCAAAAAACTGCTAAAAATAGTAAGTTGCCAAAAAACTGTTTTGATCCAGTTGGAATAGGTGGGTGGCCACTGATATCCACCTGAATCATCTTCATATGATAAGAGGTGATAATTCTAGGGGAAATAGATGTAAGCTCCTTGAGCCTATGATTTTTCCCTTCCTTAGTGAATCCCATATATAAATCCTTGAAATCCATGGTGATAGGTCCCAAAGTGTGTAACCAATCTTCTCCAAGAACTAAATCACAATTGACCATTTCAATGGTAAACATGTAATTTTTTAGATGATACTTTCCAATATGTAGTTTCACATTTTCACATTGGCCCCCACATTTCATTATACTCCGACTAGCTATCATAATTTGAAAATTAGTTATGGGATGGACATAACAATGGGTTTCTTTGGCATTCTCCTATGAATAAAATTGTGGGTCCTGCCAATGTCAATCAACACAAACAAATTACTATTTTTTATGTAACCAATCATTTTCAAGGTTCGGGGTGCTAAGAAACTTGATAGGGCATGGAGAGAAATTTGGGGTTCCTCACAAGGATCTTGCAGGGGGGATTCAGTATCTGTGGGAGGGGTGGTGTCTTCTAATTTTTGTTTAGAAGTATCTTCAGCATGAATCTCTTCTAATTGGTCTTGTGTAGGTACATCCATTTGAAATATATTTTGTTATTTAAATTTGTACCTCTTGAAATACCACTCATCACAATTATATAAAAGGTTGATGCATTGGTATTTTTCCATCTCTTCAAGAGACAACTTTTAGATTCTTAATGAACGAGAGGTGGAGGAGTTCGGAGTAGTGGTCATGGAAGGGCTAGTGCAAGTAGGGAATGCGTATATTTTGGTGTGGGAATTGACCACCATCTCAACTTCTTTAGATATGTCACAAGATTCCAACCACGTGTTTGGGTCCTGCATCATGACATGTGCCCTAATTGCCTCCTTAAGACCACTATTGAAAAATTATTTGAAAAATGAACTAAATAGGCCTTCTATGTAGATTGATAATTGCTCAAAGGACACAATACAGTCAGTGATTGTGGTTGTTTGGATTAATTTTGTCAGTCACACCATATAGTGAGTGTCACCTTGAAAATGAGCATAAAGGACCTTTACAAATTGGGTTTAATAAATGTACCTTCCATAAGATTTCTTATACCATTTCCACCATTCATAATGTTTTGCATCCAAATTTTAGTTTAATTAGGTCATCATTAATTCCATGAAGAGAAAAATAGTGTTCCATTTTGGTAACCCAACTTGAGGGATCAAAACCATCAAACTTATTCCTGTCAACCTTTAAAAGTGATGCCATGAATTGTGATCCTGAAAGGGTGGGTGATGGGAATCCAGGAAGAATATGTTATTGTCTATCTCTACACGTGGAGAGAATTTCTCGGTTGGATCTATGTGTGGATCTAGTATATTCATGCCCAAGTGTTTACATATAAATCCCAACACATGTAGGAGCCCTTGAATTTGGTTTTAAACATTTTAAAAAATATCTTTGAATGAAAACTCAAGGTTAGAAACCTTGGTTTCTAGATATTGGTGCTTGGAGTGTAGGTCCCGGGGTTTTTTATCAGTGGCTACCATGCTACGAGTATGGACCATGTGACCACTTAAGATCCCTTCAAAATGTTAATCCCAATTTAGTTGACTACAACCAGTGGCTTGAGAGGAGTCTTTTGAGATATACCACTAACAATGTATTGTTGGGTCTACAAAAAAATAGTTACGCAAGAGGTATACTCATGTGATTAGCATGAATCAAGGAATATTTTGAGATAGGTCTCCCACAATGGTGTTGGTATGACCTATAATTTTTCTCTTTTCTTTTTTCAGAGTACTATTCCTTTGGGAGAATTACTCTTGACTGATTATTACTATGGTGACATAATTTTCAAATTCATTTTAGATAAAAAATACTTTAGGAATTTCATTATCTGATCGTATAAGCTAGGGTTTGTAGGGTCCTAAATATAGAGGAGTGTTAGGTGCTATAGCTCTCCAATATACTTATGGGTCCAATATCTTAAGGAACTAACTAAGGATGCTAGATTGTGATCTTAGCCACACTACTTGAATACCCAAGTACTAGAGAGTGATCTACCCAAGTGTTGTTATTGGTGTACTATAGCAGTAAGATAGTCAATTGGTTTATCTAGAGTTGGTTTCAGGTATTCCTAGGGGAGTTTCAATATACCTAAAGGTATGTGGAAGTGATATTCCATATACAAATGTTGTCTGATGTGGTACTACTTGAAGGGGTACCAATAGGGGTTACAAGGGTTTCCAACAAAGTGATTCCACTTGTATTTACTTCATGTATTCTTCCCCAAACATAGTTTTACCCATTGAATGACAAACCATTATGTTATTTAAAGACGTCGAAATACGTTTCTAGCTTGAAAAAAAAATCTACTAAAATTTGGAGGCATGCTGGCTGAAGAAGGAGTTTTGATACCACTTGTAGTGTTCCTTAACACCTAAAATTGAAACACACATTAGGTATATAGAGATAATAAGTGAAGAAAACCATATACAAGAGACATTGAGATAAAATATGTATATCAAACCCTTGTATTAATGATATTCATAATAAAAAGAAAGCAATGTCCACTTGCCTCTTAAGATGGGGCAACCTTTCATTGCGCGAATCTACAAAACAATAATACTGAAAAACACATTCCATAGCCTCCTATGTATTTAAATAGATACTCAAATATAAAAACCCTAACTACTTATCATCCCATCATTAATGAGTACCAACCATCCCATCATTAATGAGTACCAACCACCTAGTCATCCTTATTTAATAAATATGACCCTCTTAAATTAGATAATTATACACTACTATTTAATGGGCCTTATTCAAATAAGATGGCTAGATATATTAATTAACTAACTCCTAGGTAGCCTAAAGTAGGGAGGTTAGGGTAGGACCCTAACAACTTGTCATAAACAATGCACTATTATTATATCCACTACCAGACCTTGTTTATCTTAGTTAGAATATCATACTCCACATGGTGCTGGTATTCATAATGTCCATATTTGTAGTGTACTTAACCCCAAAACTTCAGAGCAATCACATAAAATGTAGTGCAAAACCCAATAACACAAGAGAAAATAGAGATAAACCATAAGAAAGATCTCTTTGATAATCAAAATAGAGATCTGTGTTCACTTTCCTCTTCAAGGGGGAAACCTTCAAAAGAAATGCTCCAAATACAATAAGAATTCTTGAAAAAACATTACATAAATTTCTATTGAATATATAGATATCCACAGGGAATATTAACTCCCTATGGGCCCCTTATAATGAGATCCAACAGAGTAATTTGGACCTTATTAATAAAAATGACCCTTTTTACAATGAGTGACTATTAACTAACTATTTAGTGGGCCTTATTCAAGCAAGGTGGACTCATACATTAACAAAGTATCTAAGTAAGAGGGTTAGGGTAGGACCCTAACATGCCCTCCCCCTTCAAAAGAAGTGTGGTCCTCAATGATGAAGGTGAGGATTTTTTTGTAGAATCATTGTCAGTTCCCATGTGGCATCTTCTAGTTGCATATCTTTCAACTTAATCAATGCTTCCTTGATCGTGCACTAGTGCAAATGACACTCTCTGGTATCCAATATTGATTCTCAATGGAGCCAAATGGCACCTTCTTCATCAAGTTCTATTAGGTTGGTGTGCACTTTTCAATTTGATCCTGCAACTTTCTTTAAATAGGACACATGAAAGATTGGATGAATCTTGGGGTGGGTTGGGAGAAACAACTTATAGGTGACTTGACCAATGCGTTGTATGATCTGATAGGGACCATAGAACTTGGGAGCTAGATTTTGAGGAAATTTATCTTTGGATGATGTATGTTAATAAGGTTACAGGTGAAGAAATACTCGATCCCCTTCATTAAAAGAATGTTTAGATATATGTTGATCAACTTATTGTTTCATTCAATTTTGCGCCATGACCAAGTTGTCCTTGAAGATATGGATAATGGATTCTCTAGTGTGAATCATTCTATCTACTGTATGAACCTTGGAGGTTCTCAATACATATGATGTCACTGATAGGATGTTTTGGCCATAAACAACTTCATATGTTATCATTTTGGTATCTCCATGATAAGTGGTTTTGTAGCACCATTTGGAAAGGGGAGGCCATTATGACCATTGGTGATCCAAGCGGAAATCGGTGGCCACCCACCTATTCCACTAGCTCAAAATAGGGGTTTATACCTTGGTAGTTTTTCTACAGCTTTTTGGGTCCTAAACTTTCGAGGTCGTTATGAGGCCCTAAAAAACGTTTTTTGGGCCCACCACAATCACACTATAGGCTTTAGCTAGAGTGTAACGAAAAAATGTGTAGTCCTTAGATAGAATCTTCCAATGAGTTATTGTGTGCCCCAAATGGAGATCGTATGAAAATGTTATGCCTTTGGGAAGTTGACATATCAACTACCCCCATTGGGGCCCACAAAAATTTTGGATTTTCATCTTCCGGGGTTAGGGTTTTGGATTTTATTTATGGTAAAAAGGCCTTTAGAGTCTCATTGTGAAAACCATCATCTTCTTGCGAATGAGCGTAGCCATCACATCTCTTCTCAGAGATAAGCTGCCACCATTATATCAAGTTATTCACTTTGTAATTTTACAATTTATGTACAATTTTATCCATCACATCTCTTCTCAGAGATAAGGTTCCACCATTATAGAGAGTCATTCACTCTGTAATGAGAGAAATGTACATAACTGTACAATTACAAAGTGAATGACTCGCTAGAATGGTGGCAAATTATCTTGGAGAAGAGATGTAATGGCTACAATCATTCACAATAATATGATGATGTTTACAATGAGGCTATATAGGTATTTTTAACATAAATAAAATATAAAACCCTAACCTCAGAAGATGAAATGCCAAAAGGTTTGCGGGCCCCGATGGGTTTAGTTGATACGTCAACTTCCCAAGGGCATAACTTTTTCAAACGATATTCATTTGGGGTGCATGATAGCTCATTGGAAAGGTCTATCTGAGGACTACATATTTTTTCATCACACTCTATCTAAATCCTAGAGTGTGACTGTGGCGGGCCCAAAAAACATTATTTAGGGCCTCAAAATGGCCCCAGAAGTTTAGGAGGCAACTTATCTTGGAGAAGCGATGTGATGGATATGCTCATTCACAAGAATATGATGATGTTTACAATGAGTCTCTAGGGGAATTTTTAACATAAATAAAATCCAAAGCCCTAACCCCGGAAGATGAAACTCCAAAAGGTTTGCAGGCCCTGATGGGGGTAGTTGATATGTTAACTTCCCAAGGGTGTAACTTTTGCATACAATATTTGTTTGGGGTGAATGATAGCTTGTTGGAAAGGTATATATGAGGAATAAACATTTTTCCATCACACTATGAATAATGCATACAATGTGACTGTGGAAAGCCCAAAAAATGTTATTTAGGGCGTCAAAACAACCCCGGAAGTTTAGGACCCGAAAAGTTGTAGAAAAAATGCCAAGGTGGAAACCCATGTTTTGAGCCAATGGAATGATCCAAGAGGAAATTGGTGGCCACCCACCTATTCCATTGGCTAAAAACAAGGGTTTCCACCTTGGCAATTTTCTACAGATTTTGGGGTCCTAAACTTCTGGGGTTGTTTTGAGGCCCTAAACATCATTTTTTGGGCCCACCAAAATCACACTGTAGGCTTTAGCTAGAGTGTGATAGAAAAATGTGTAGTCCTCAGATATGCATTTCCAACAAGCTATTGTGCGCCCCAAACAAATATTGTATGCAAAAGTTATGCCCTTGGTAAGTTGACGTATCAACTACCCCCATCGAGGCCCGCAAACCTTTTGGTGTTTCATCTTATGGGGTTAGGGTTTTGGATTTTATTTGTGTTAAAAGGGCCTCTAGAGCCTCATTGTAAGCCTAATAATATTCTTGCAAATGAGCATAGCCATGACATCTCTTTTCAGAGATAAGATGCCACCATTCTAGCGAGTCATTCACTTTGTAATTTTACAGTTTCTATACATTTCTCTCATTAATACAAATTGTGCATTATTGTATCTTTGTGTTTATTGAAATATATTTGTATGTTTCATTGTTATACCTCTGCCTTCATTTTATTCTCAAAATAATCCGAATCAATGGTATTAGAGCAGGATACTCCTTTTCGTTTCTTAGTGCATGTTCCCGAATGAGCTCAAGGTATAGAGAGTTGGGTCTCGAGCTAGTTTCTCTTGAGGAAAACCGCTCTCACCAACCTAAGTGACCTTTCATGGTGGAAGAAAAGAGAGAGGAGGGAGAAAAATAACCCATCAAGCTATTTCTCACGGAAGCCCTCGCACAACAGAGGAACAAGATGTTGGATGATTTTTCCCAAATCCTTCAACGATTGCCGACAATAACATGCATGTCTTTGTCAAGAAATCACTTTGGAGACATTGCCCCATTCAAGGTATAAGTTAATTTTGATATTCTCTTATTTGAAGGTCAGATCAATGTATAAGCTTTGGAAAAATGGTTAAATTTGCTAGAAGGTTATTTCTCTGTTCACAATTTTTCCGATAGACAAAAGACCACCTTTGGGCTCCTTAAGGCTCTCCCCCATGTCAAACATTGGTGGGAAACTTACTGGGAGAAAAATTCCACTAAGGAGTCTGGGATATTTGGGGCCAATCCCACTTGGTATTTTTTTATGGATGCACTCAAGGAGAAATATTACCCTATGGGAAACTATGATGATCAGTACATGAGATGGACCACACTGCATCAAGAGAGGGGCCAAATAATGTTGGAGTTCACAAATAACTTCCATACCTTGTGCACCAATATGGGTATCAATGACTTCGAGAAACATCTAGTTCTAAAATACCGCGAGTCTGTACACAGGTACATCCAAACCAAAATGGATTTTATGGACATCTCATCACTAGGAGTAGCTTATCGATATGTTTTTTAAAATTGTGCAGAAAATTAAGCACCAGAACAAGTGAGAATTTGGGTATGCAAATCTGTAACAACCAAAGTATGGTAAAGGAAACCCTAATCTACATAATATCCAACGTTAAGACAACCAGTCCAAGCCGGAGGAAGATAATAACAATGTGAAGATGAAGAAGGACACTGGGAAGTGGTGTGACTTCCAAAAAATACCTTGGCACAACATCGAAGAATGTCACTCGAAACAATCATTGGTAGCCGAGCTCAAAGAAATAGAACCAATCCTTAAATAAGACTCTGATTTAGACAATAATAAAATGAGACAGATAAATGATGTAGAACCCACTGCTACTATTGTGACCACAACAATCCAACCAGAAGAACCAAAGGATCCTAAGGAGTGGGAGTGCCTTTTACATTCACAGATGTGGGTGAAGGGGACCCTGCTGCATTTATTGTTGATAGCAGAAGCTAAAAGAACCTCATCTCAGCAGTGGTCCTCAAGCAGCTGGATTTGTCGACAATACCACACTTGTAGCCATACAACATCGGATGGATTCATTAGGGATGATATCTTCGTGTTAGCCAACAGTGTCACCTGTCATACGAAATCAAATACTTCAAGGATGAGGTACTATGTGATGTTTCCCCATTGGAAGTATTTGATGCTATATTATCCTAGCCATATATATGGAAGCATCATGTTGTTTATGAGTCTCGACCCCGTAGCATCATTTCTACTTTGGGGGGTCATCTCTACAGGATACTAGAGGTAGTTCTGACTACTGTCCCGACAAAACAGTGTCGCAAAGTCATCTCTCATACCGCAAAGTTTAGCCTCTTCACAATCTGGTCAGAAGAGAAAGACACTGCAACCACTGCAGCTTCAACCCAAGACCCTTCTATCCAACAGAAGCATATAAACAATATTTTAAAAGAGCACCAAGATATTCCTACTGCACCTATGAGAGTGCCAACTCCATACTTCCCAGCCAAACCAAGTTATAATAAATCCCTTCATGTTCTTCATGTTGCATATTCACTGATAGAGTCATCCCACACTCAAGCAGATCATGCAGCTAGATTGGTTAAACAGATCCAACCCCTCTAACAACATGTTCATAACAACCTTCAACAAGCTAAGCAAGACAACTTCTTCAACAAGGCAAGCAACTCACCAAGGTTCAGATTAAACAAAATCTTCCCCAGGGAATTAACATGATGGAGAAAATTGCTTCCTAAGAGGGGAATAATGATCCAGGTAGAAATTTCTGGCCACCCACTTATTCCACTGGCTCAAAACGAGGTTTCCACCTTGGCAGTTTTTCTATAGCTTTTCAGGTCGTAAATTCTGGGGCCATTTTGAGGCCCTAAACAACATTTTTTGGGCCTGCCATAGTCACACATAAGATTTGTCTAGAGTGTGAAGGAAAAATGTGTAGTCCTCAGATAGAGTTTTCCAACGAGCTATCGTGCACCCGAAAAAAATATCGTATGCAAAATTTACGCCCTTGGGAAGTTGACGTATCAACTACCCCCATCGGGGCCCACAAACCTTTTGGTGTTTCATATTCCAGGGTTAGGGTTATAGATTTTCTTTATGTTAAAAATTCCTCTAGAGCCTCATTGTAAACATCATCATCTTCTTCTGAATGAGTGTAGACATCACATCTCTTCTCAGAGATAAGCTGCCACCATTCTAGCGAGTCATTTACTCTGTATTTTACAGTTTCTGTACATTTCTCTCATTAATAAAAATTGTTCATTACTGTATCTTTGTGTTATTGCAATATCTCTGTATGTTTCATTGTTATATATCTTCCTTCATTTCGTTCTCAAAATAATATGGATTAATTGTGGAGAAACTGTAAAATTACAGAGTGAATGACTCACTAGAATGGTGGCAACTTATCTCTAAGAAGAGATGTGATGGATATTCTCATTCGCAAGAAGATGATGATGTTTAAAATGAGGCTCTAGAGGATTTTTTAACATAAATAAAATCCAAAAACCTAACCCCAGAAGATGAAACACCAAAAGGTTTATGGGCCCCGATGGGGGTAGTTGATACGTCAACTTCCCAAGGGCGTAACTTTTGTAGATGATCTCCATTTGGGGCTCACGATAGCTCGTTGGAATGGTATATATGTGGAATACAATTTTTTTCATCACACTTTGGCTGGATCCTATAGTGTGACTGTGGTGGGCCCAAAAAACTTTGTTTAGGGCCTCGAAACTGCCCCAGAAGTTTAGGACCCGAAAAGGTGTAGAAAAGATGCCAAGGTGGAAACCCATGTTTTAAGCTAGTGGAATAGGTGGGTGGCCACTGATTTCCTCCTGGATAAATTCGTGCAACTTTTTCAGAATCAAAGCATATCAAACAAGTTTTAGGCACTTGTTTGACCATTAGTTTGCAGATGATATGTAGTGCTTATATTCAATTGTGTATCTTGAATTTTAAATATCTCCTGCCAAAATTTTCTAGTGAATGTGGGGTCCCGATCCGAGATGATGGAAGTCAGAATACCATGTAGCTTAAATATATGACCCGTGAAATATTGGGCTGCTGAGGAAGGAGTAAAAGGATGAGCTAGGGTACACAAATAAGTAGTGATTGAAATACAATCAACAACCACCATGATGACTAATTTGTTTCTCATTTTATGGAGTCTCATGATCAAATCCATTGAAATGTATGTCCAAATATTTGTTGGCATTGGTAGTGGTTACAATGCCCTAGTATCTTCACCATACCTCCCTTTTTTATTTGGAAAGCATCACAAGATGCTAATAAATCTTGGATATATGTTTTCATGCCATGTCTTCACTATCTCTCCCTTGTTTCTTTGGATATATGTTTTCATGTTGTCCCAAAAGCATGAAAGTTTAGTTATTTCATAGATTTTATGAAAGCCATAGTGACCTACTATTTTTGATGAATGTATCTCCTCTAAGACTCATTGTTTTAGGGACAAATATTTTTCCAGAACAATGTGTCATTTATACCACAATGTATATTGTTTCCATGCATAACTTTTAGGTGGGTTGGGATCTACTTGAAGTCATTGGATGATATGCCTTAAAGTACAATTTTCTATCCATTTCCTACGGGCCTCCTTGAGACATATTGGAATTGGTAATGATAAGTCAAGGAGTGACCCATCCTCCTTAAATTGTCTGGATAAAGCATCATCCACAACATTTTATTTAACCTTCTTATATATGATCTCATAATCATACCCCACCATCTTGGTGACCCATTTATGTTTCTCTGGTGAATATAACCATTGTTCAAGAAATTAATTCAAACTATGATGGTCAATATTGATATGAAAATTCTTCCCTATGAGATATGGGCGCCAAGTCTTCAATGCATGAAGGATAGCCATCATTTCCTTCTCATATGTGGATTATCCAAAATTGTGGTCACACAATTATTTATTGGTGAATTCCAAAGGACATCCTTCTTCCATCAATACTAATCCAATACCTCTAATTGAAGTATCACATTCCAAGACAAAAGTATTATTAAAGTTAGGCACTACTAATATTGGAGTAGTGCACATGACATTCTTTAAAGCAGTGAAGGCATGTGTTGCTACCTCACTCCAAATAAAATCATTATTTTAAGGAGTGAAGTTAGGGTAGATCCGCTTTTTCCATAATTTTTAACAAATTTCCTTTAGTAACATGTAAGTCCTAAGAACCCCCTCAAGCTCTTTAATGTTTTGAGACAAGGTCAATCTTTCATAACCACCACTTTCTTGGGATCAACTCGTACTCCCTCATGAATTACAATATGCCTGAAATGTTCAATGTCAGGAGCCCCAAAATCACATTTGGAGTGCTTCACAAATAATTGGTTATCTCTCAAGAGTTGGAAGGAATTATCCACATGTTCTTGTTGGATTACTGAGAGGGGGGGTGAATCAATAATCACGTAATTATAATCCTTTTTCTTCAAATGTTATATCAATGTATAATTATTATCCAATAATGAGAAGTAAGAAATAAACAACTACACACATACACAATACACCAGTGTTTTACGTGGAAACCCAAATCGGGAGAAAACCACATAATGCTTTTTCTTATATGTCTTGAAGAATTGCATTCATTGGAAGCACCAACTTCCTTTGTTTTCTAGCTGCAACTGGAAGGAGGCTCCAACCCCCTAGTTTCTTAGGCTACAACCTGAGAGAAGCTCCAACTCCCCAATTCTCTGGCTACAACCAGAAGGAGGCTACAACCCCCAGTTTTCTCCGGCTACAACTGGAAGGTGGCTACAACCACCTGTCCTTGCCCCGTCCTACCACCCTGAAGTAGAAGTAGAATGATGGAACCACTGTCACACTATCACTGTGAGATATACCACTACAAACCTGTACCAATAAATCTAAACCATGCATCAACCGTGCATCAACCTGTACCTCAACCTGTAATCAACCTATACCATAAACAAGTATATCAACCATGCACCAACCTATAATCAACCTATACTATAAACAAGTGCATCCAACCATGTACCAAGTATGTACCAATCATGTGTCAACTACTCATCAACTATGATTCATCAATATGTACCAACATCATCAACTATATACCTCATGTATGTGCGCCAACTCATCAACTACTTGTCCCAACCATGTACTCAACATGTACCACAACCAAAAAACCTCATCAATTTCATCATCCAAATCTGATTTGTAGCTTTGTAATAGACCTGGTGTATATGATCACATTCCTGCAAACCTTCATTAACTTTAAAAACAAGAGACTATCATTTTCATCAAACTTTTCTTTAGTCTCATAAATAAGAGTTTTGCCTCTTATTTATACTCTCCAAGTAGCTTCCTTAAAAACGTCTTCTAGGTCACTTGGCCCACTTTCCTTACTTTAGGGTTGGGTCCACTTCTAATTTCTCCATTAAATTTATTATTGAAATAATTTATTTTGTATTCAATTTGAATTATAATACACTCATCATTTCACTTTATTATTTACCTTTTAAAATCTCTTAAACCACTTTGACTACTTTGACCTTTTGGGGCTTCTAGA
>ML809528.1:38859-65348 GCA_009831015.1 Picea engelmannii | reverse complement strand
TAAGCGGAGGGGGGGGTCTGGAATCGGGCACGTAGCTTTCCAACGGCCAAGATCGGAGCGCCCGGATCAACGACACTCGTGCGATCCCATCCTTTTCAGCTGCTCTGTGTTTAGCCAGCGTGGGCCCTTCCCCCGTCTCATCATCCACTCGCCACCTGCCACGTGTCCCGTTCCCTCAACTTAAGCCTCCCACTGAATGTATCCATCACGTCTACTCTCCTGCTTCCTCCGCTTATCTCCTTTTTCCATGTGTCTCCCCTGTAGCCTCTCTCGCCCCCTCATCGCTTCAGGCCTCGCCCTCATAGCCTTGGCGCCACTACTCTTGTTGGGCGCCCCATCTTTCGCACTGGCCTCCACGTCTATGCACCATATCGCTCAGCCAATCCAGGTGGCAGGGCAAAGGGGTCTTCCACGTCGCAGAAGGGCAGGGTTAACCGAGGCCGTTCCCAACCCCAACGAAACAATTATTATTGCCATGAAGGTGGTTGAGCATCGTCTTCTTCCATAAATAAAAGGCCAGGAAAGGACCAAGTGTACAAGCAGACTGATAGTCCTTCCTAACGGAGATTGCATCTGTCAAACCACTGCAGGACAGTCAGGAGTCCCATTGCGTCTGTCATAAGAGCATGATCATCCAGAGTCTGCATGTGCAGACTGTCAGAAGACATGCAGATGAAAAGTTTTTAATGCAGCTTCTCGTTTCCGTTGTTGTTGTTTTGTTTTTGGCTATATGTAGGCATTTTTTCCATTTTGTAAAGCATCGATGGTAGAGCTAAGCTCCCGACTGTAAAGTTTCAGCAAACATCCTAGTTCTCTGGGTTGTGTATCTTTGTTTGAGATTTCTTGTTTTATGACAAACAGTTCTCCTTTTTCAGTCTATGTTTTCATCTCATATCAGAGAGTTCATGATCGAATGATTTGTGTGGATTGTTGCAGTGATGTTATGATAAAGGATTTGTTGTGGCATTATTGTATTCTCTGATCTTTTGTGTTTGAATGTAAGAGGATCTTGCATTTGAATGCTTTATCCTCTAGTCTGTTACAAACCTGATGTTTATGATAGACCTTCGCACTTTTCTCATGCAAGTCTTCCCCCTACTCACCCTTACTACAACTCACTGTTTGAAGTTTATCTAAGACCTCACTGACCCGTGCATGCCTGGCCTAGTTTCCGAGTTAATACGATTGTTCTGAGTTTGCTTCCATTTGATCACCCCATTTAAACAAATCATGACATTAAACTGATGGGTGTCAGGCTCTACTCCTGCAAGCAATCCAGGAGTGACTTCTGACGCTAACATTTCTGGCGTCGTTGCCGGGGACGAAGTTGAAGATTTTCCCTGGGCAGAACGACAATGATCAACTAATTCTGAAGGTGCATCAGAAATCAGAATTATTTAGATTGCTACTGTGCACCTGGCGACTCCACTGTGGCGACTCCATTGTTTCCACTTTACTATTTCAGTTGTGACCACTGTTGGCACACCTGAAAGCTGACCCAGAGGAGATTTCTCGAGAAGGTTTCAGCGGCTGCTTTCTCAGTCTGAGAAGTTTCCTGGGGTAATGATAATGTTAATATATGGCCTTTGATGGTGAACAAGGACCGGACATATTTGAAGTTGCGCATCTTTCACCTGGCGACTCCATGATTCAAGGATCGATTGGCGACTCCACTGGTTCGATATGGAGAAAATCCTTGCTCGCAGGTTTGCTCCTTTTTATTTCTCTGCTATTCCTGGTTTTCCTAATGTTGTCCCCTCTCTGGATGAATGGGGCGATTATTTGCCCATATTTGGAAAAGGTGAAGAGGAAAACCCGGCTCAGCACCTCAGTGAGTTTCATGAACTCATGCATCAGTGGGAGATACATCATGAGGATGTATTACTGAAAATGTTCATGTTCTCGTTAGAAGGGGATGCGCGTAAATGGTACCATTCTTTACCCCCTGCTAGCATTTCTTCACTCAATGGATTCCATGCAGCTTTCACCGCCTATTGTCAGAGGCTTTATCCCCTTGAGTTAATTTGTCATAATTGTTGTGAGGGATACCACAACACTATACAAGAGAAAGTTGTTTCTGATGTAAGCTGTGGGGAGGATCTCGATGACCTGGACCAGAACTCAGTCCCTTCTCCTCCCCATTCATCTGCATTGGAGGAGTGTTATGGAAGTGATGAAGTCCCCAGGGAGGAGGATGGCACCCTGAGTAATCTGATAGAGCAGGTGAAATATCTCTCTGCCCAATTAGAAGGGTTGAAATATGAAGACTGTGCAGAGGATTTTCCAGTCCTTGAGGCAGAGGCTCTGAGCAACTCTTTTGAAGATATTGTTGAAGATTTATTAGATGAGTTGGCATCTGCCCCCGATGAGCTTGCTGCCTCAGATCAAAACCATGAAGAGGTAGTTGTGGAAGAGGATTGCCCTCTTTTCCTTCACGATATTTCCCACGATGTGTTTACATTCGGGTCCGAAGCGGAGGAGCAGGGGGTAGTTCCATTTCTGCAAGTTGGAGAATATTTGTTCCCCCCCGACTTCGATGATTATCTGGAAGAGGAGCAGTGAAGCCCGACACCACCCTTTTCTTGTCAGAGAAGCCAGACTACTTATGATAGTTATGAATCAGAGTCTGAGCCCGAAATGTTGGGTTTCCAAGAGCAGGTCGCAGAACCTTATCTTATTCTCGCTAAAGAAAATTATCACGAGGATATCATCCACCTCAGTATTTCATAGGATGACGAGCAGTATGAGGAAGGGCATAATTTACCCGGGGGTCCTATTTACGATGAATACGAATCCGACCCTGAGGAGAGCCAAGAAGAGGGAAGAGAACCAGAGGAGCAGTCTGCCCTTTGTTCAGATCTAGACAACAAATAGATCCACCCCATGGTCCCTATTTATGATGAATACGAATTGGACCTGGGGGAGACCGAACTAGGGGAGCAGAGTATTTCCTGTCCAGAGCTAGTTAGTGAGCAGCCACCACCCGAGAACAACGAGCCTATGTCAACTGTTCACCACCAACCTGTGCTTATCAGAGTTATTTAGCCACAGGTGAACAACTGTGTAGCAGAGGAGGCTGCCTGTCGCCAATTTTCTGAAATTCGCTGCTCACTCTATGACCCTGTCGGCGAATACATGGAGTGGCATGTCTCTTATGCCTTGGAGCCTCCCTGTTTGATATCAACTTCAGCCTGTAAGGAGAAGTTGGAGAGTGTAACCATTCTGCTGTCACGGTTACACCATCTGCTCATGATCATTGACAGAAGGAAGGATTTTCTATCCAAGAAGCTGCTTGGATGGCTATGGTGGAAATTCTCTTTCACCTAGCCCATGTAAAATATTTTATTAGTTTAGGATTGTGTATAAATAATCTCCTTTGAGCATGTAGCTTTATTTTGTTACTTTTATTTTTCGGTCTGTATTTTCAACAGCAGGATGTTTTCAGCATGACTCCATAGCCCAACAGCAAGGCACTAGATCTACAAACGTTCTTAGAGCATCACAGGGATGACTCTATCCCCCATGGAGCCAAATGTTAACGATATTTCTCGTAAGGGGGGTTAGAATGCAAAATAATGGGTTAAAAACCCACTTGTCCTAAGTTCAAATGTGACTGTGCCCGTGGTAAACAGTGAACGGATCTGGACGGTGTGCATCCGCTCGCCCAAATCAACGACATATATGAAATTCCGGACCCCCCCGCCTTTCTACCTTTAAGCGGAGGGGGGGGGGGGTCCGGAATCGGGAGCGCATCTCTTCAATGGCCCCGATCGGAGCGCCTAGATCAACGGCGATAAAGGCTATTCCGGACCCCCCCTGCCTTTCTACCTTTAAGCGGAGGGGGGGGGTCTGGAATCGGGCGGGTAGCTTTCCAACGGCCAAGATCGGAGCGCCCGGATCAACGGTGCTCACGTGATCCCATCCTTTTCAGCTGCTCTATGTTTAGCCAGCGTGGGCCATTCCCCCGTCTCATCATCCACTCGCCACCTGCCACGTGTCCCGTTCCCTCCACTTAAGCCTCCCACTGAATGTATCAATCATGTCTACTCTCCTGCTTCCTCCGCTTATCTCCTTTTTCCATGTGTCTCCCCTGTAGCCTCTCTCGCCCCCTCATTGCTTCAGGCCTCTCCCTCATAGACTTGGCGCCACTACTCCCGTTGGGTGCCCCATCTTTCGCGCTGGCCTCCATGTCTATGCACCATATCGCTCAGCCAATCCAGGTGTCAGCGCAAAGGGGTCTTCCACGTCGCAGAAGGGCAAGGTTGACCGAGGCCGTTCCCAACCCCAACGAAGCAATTATTATTGCCATGAAGGTGGTTGAGCGTCGTCTTCTTCCATAAATAAAAGGCCAGGAAAGGACCAAGTGTACAAGCAGATTGATAATCCTTCCTAATGGAGATTGCATCTGTCAAACCACTGCAGGACAGTCAGGAGTCCCATTGCGTCTTTCATAAGAGCACGATCATCCAGAGTCTGCATGTGCAGACTGTCAGAAGACATGCAGACGCAAAGTTTTTAATGCAGCTTCTCGTTTCCACTGTTGTTGTTTTGTTTTTGGCTATATGTAGACATTTTTGCCATTTTGTAAAGCATCGATGGTAGAGTTAAGCTCCCAACTATAAAGTTTCAGCAAACATCCTAGTTCTCTGGGTTGTGTATCTGTGTTTGAGATTTCTTGTTTTAGGACAAACAGTTCTCCTTTTTCAATCTATGTTTTCATCTCATATCAGAGAGTTCATGATCGAATGATTCGTGTGGATTGTTGCAGTGATGTTATGATAAAGGATTTGTTGTGGCATTATTGTATTCTCTGATCTTTTGTGTTTGAATGTAAGAGGATCTTGCGTTCGAATTCTTTCTCCTCCAGTCTGTTACAAACCTGATGTTTATGATAGACCTTCGCACTTTTCTCATGCAAGTCTTCCCCCTACTCACCCTTACTACAACTCACTGTTTGAAGTTTATCTAAGACCTCACTCACCCGTGCATGCCTGGCCTAGTTTCTGAGTTGAGACGACTGTTCTGAGTTTGCTTCCATTTGATCACCCCATTTAAACAAATCGTGACATTAAACTAATGGGTTTCAATCTCTGCTCCTGCAAGCAATCCAGGAGTGACTTCTGACGCTAACAGCATGTATGAGAGAATTTACGAGGGATTTTTTCCATATACCGATTCAAAAGGAGTCATGTGAGTAGATGTATGGTAAGATGTGTATTACCACCATTCAACTAGTGGTAACCATTGAGCTCACATGTTTTCAGTCATATGCAAAACACCTCAAATATGTTTCCAAACACTTTTTGACAATTTCAGTTTGACCACCAGTATGGGGATGATAGGCGGTGCTGAGATGCAATTGGGTTTTGTGTAGCTTGAATAATTCTTTCCAAAAAATGTTGTTGAACATGGGATCCCTATCAGAGACAATAGAATGAGGCATGCCATGAAGTTTGAATATATGATCCATGAAAACTTGAGCCACTGTGCATGTGGTGAAAGGATGTTGAAGAGCACATAAATGAGCATAATTGGAAAGACGATCAACCACCACCATGATGACTGACTTATTGTCGAATTTAGGTAGCCCCACAATGAAATCCATAGAAATATCTCACCAAATAGAAGGGGGAATTAGAAGGGGTTGCAGTGTGCCTAGTGCTTTGACTATTTCTCCCTTGTTATGTTGACAAACATCACATTCAACCACAAAAGTGTGTATGTCCTATTTCATACCATCCCAGAAAAAAGAATGTTTGACCCTATCATAGGTTTTCGTAAACCCTGAATGCCCAACTATGGGTGAAGCATGAAGCTTAGACAACACCATGGATTTAAGTTGTGACTATTTTCTTAAATATATATGGAATTTGTAGCGAAGCTCATTATTGTGCCAAGAGTACCCTAGAGAAGATGGAGAATGTTCTTGCAATTGTTGGATCAGGCGAGAGATTTTTGGGTCTTGCAACCATTCCTAGAGAGCAACTTGGAGCCAATCTGGTACAATGAAGGAAAGGGAAAAGAGGACCCTTCTTCTTCATAATCATAGCCAAATAGCTTGGTTACCCATTTTCATTTCTCCCGAGAGGAAATTCTTTGTTCTAGAAAATACTTGAGGCTCTGGTGATTAGTTTTAATATGGAAGCTTTTCCTTAATAGACAAGGACACTAGAGATACACAACATGTAGAATATCCAACATTTCCTTTTCATATATTGATTGGCCCAAATGTGATCCGGAAATCCTTAGACACCACTTATTTCTTTAAGTATATACATGCAATATCTAACTTAATCTAGAATAATTTACTGATCGTATTGGGGTGGTTTGCATAGTTATGATGATGTGTTTTTTACCAAACAAATCATAAACTAAAGATTAGTTTTTCTAAATAGTGAGATGACACAACATAAAATAAAAGAATTCAAATTACATAGAGATTACATACTTTTGTTTCATCTTTAAGTTCCCTTCAAGTCAATAAAAACTTCTTTATCCATCTCAAATATCAAAATCTCATGTAAACTGACTCACATAAGACAATTTAATGGATTCTCTTAAATTACTCAAAACAAGAAAATAACTTCACCATTGAAATCCTTGCAAAATTATGAGAATTTGGACTGTAAAGTCGACCAATTTCCAAACTGGTTCAATTTCACCCTCTTCAGCACGCAAAACAATGCGTTAAATGCTCATTAATGGAAATTTGAGATAAAACTTTACAAATGACTTCAAATCACAAAATAGACCTAAAATTCACAATCCTTGTGAAAAATCATGAAAAATGAGTATAAACATGACTATATTTCGTCAATATACCTCATGGCACACTTTACGAGACAACATATTTAATATATTCTTGGAACGCAAAATGAGACATCCGTATGAACTCAAAATCCATACCCTACATTGGAATTTATTCCACCTAGAGATCCATGTAGACCACAAAATACATGCATTGGGATGCGTGTGATGCATTGGAATCTGCGCCCAATATATAGGCTCGGGCCTCCAACCTCCTCCTCGTGAAATTAGACAACTTAATGTTATATTTAGTGAGGAACCCGTAACAAATGGGTTGTTGGAATAACAATTAAGTCTCCAACTAAAATGGCAGAGGTCGGGGGTTCTATTCCTCGTGACACTTGGCATTTTCGTTGGTGGTTAAAGTTTTAAACTGTATATATAGTATATAGTTGAAACTATATACTATATATAGTATATACTCCCACGTGAATTTTGGTGTATGGTTTTAAACCCCCCCGCAAAATTTATGAAATAGTCATGTGGGTTGGGTTGTTATACACTTTGCAGTGAAATTCAAGGTGGATCAACTGACAGTCAAAGTCGAGGTGAATGGACAACAAGTCAAAGATTGAGGTGGTTCGACCGAGTAAAGTCAAAGTCGAAGTTCGAGGTGGTTTGACTGGGTAAAGTCGAAGTCGAAGGTTGAAATCAATTTGAAGAGGTCAATCGACAAGAGGTCAATAGGCGGGCATGTGGAAATCGAATAAATACTGAATGAAGTCCGACTGGTAGTCGACGAGTAATCCAATTAGTAGTCCACTGTAACATAATCCTGAGATTTCCAAGATTTGTAGCCAATGATCTACATGGATCTGTAACCTTTTTTGGGCACCTTTTATTTAGGGTTTTTCTTGCTATAAAGCCTATAAAAAAGGCGTGTTGTAATGTTGTAAAAGCTAATCTTTCGAGAAATCATTTTAGAGGTTGTTGGTCATGTAGATATAAGACGAATTGGTTGCAAGGTTGTTCTTGTGTAAAGAAAGAGGGTATGTTGTTTATTGTGTCTTATGTGTGGACCAAGGTTAGACATGTAACCATTTATTTTGAATGAATAAGACAACAAGAGAGAAAAACACTCAAGAAATGATGGTTTTCCCAGTTTGGATTTCCAGGGAAAAATATTTGTGTATTATGTGTTTTCTTTGTCATTTACTTTCTTGATTAAATATTTCTTCCTCTCTTCTGCTAGGTTTAGCGTGGAAGTGTTCCTCATTTCCTAACATGTGGTATCATATCTTGGTTTAACAATCGTGGCTCTAAGGTAAACCCTAGGTTCAATAAGAGTTGTAAGTCATAAATTGTGTTAAAGATTCTGTTAAAGAATCACAAGCAACTCGAGAATAGAGTTTGAAAATTCAATGGCCAGAATTTTGAGCTTTGGAAGATTAAAATAGAAGATCTCATTTTAGATCGAGAAAAATGGACAACAGTCTATCTAGGTACCATGCCAACATGTATGTCGACGAAAGAATGGAAGAAACTCAAGAGAAGAGCAAGGAATACGATTCAACTTTGTCTTTCAAATTCAGTACTGTTGAATGTCTCAGGTGAAGATTCGGCCAAGAAACCGTGGGACAATTTAGGGAGCTTGTACTAGTCGAAATCCCTAGTAAATAAGTTGTTTCTCATAAAGAAACTGTATCCTCTAAGGATGAGTGAGGGAAGTTCGGTGATTGAGAATTTAAATGCATTTAATACCATTATAAGATAGTTAAATTCTGTGGATATTAAAATCACTGAGTAGGATAAATGTATTAGCCTATTATGTTCTTTGCCAGACTCCTGGGATATCTTAGTCGTGGCTATATGGAGTAATACAACCACATTAGTGCTAGAAGACATGGTTGCATCTCTACTGTTAGAAGAAATGAGAAGGAAGAACATGGAAGAATTGAACAAAGATGCTTTAGTGGTGAGAGGTCGACCGATTAACAAAGATAAAGGAAAATTCTCTGGTAGAAAGTCTAAGTCAAAGGGTATATATAAATCCCATGTTCAGTCAACGAGAATATGCTATAAATGTGATAAAGTTGGGAATTACAAAAGGGAATTCAAGTTGAAGGAAATGGAAGTCAGTACACGATTTGACGAGAAGTAGTCGATTGAGAGAAATAAGACTCCAAATAAAGGAGGCGATGTGTACCTAGCATCAACCAATACACATTCGGATAAATATGTTTGGTTGATTGTCTCAGTAGCATCCTATCATTTGACACCACATAGAGAATGGTTCTATGAATATGAACGATACGAAGGAGGATATGTGTTCTTGAGGGACGACTCGACAACCAAAATTGTCGGACGAGGAAGAGTTTGACTGATACTGTAGGATGGGAGGAGTAGAACCCTTCCAAGAGTGCTACACATTTTGGGTTTGGAAAGAACCTTGATATTTGTCATCAATATGAGTGATGTAGAGGTGCACACTCTATTTCAGAAGGATTTGTGCAATATGGTCAGAGGTGCGATGGTATTAATGAAAGGATTTCAGATTGGATCCCTATACAAGTTACTAGTGAGTGTTGAATTGACTAGATGCAACAACATCGTTGTTCCTAAATTTGACTCCACTTCGACTCGACTCGACGCAAATCAGGATGAGTTGATTCAAACCAACTTGAAAAGTCGTCATAAATTCAACCCGACCATTCAATGTCACGAGAGGATGAGACACATTAGAGAGAAAGGACTTCAAGCTATGCATAACAAAGGTATGGTCAAAGAATTTCTTGCATGTAATTTAGAAGTTGACTTTTGTGAACATTGTATATATGGAAAACAAAGTCAGGTGAGGTTCCCATCTGGAGCGACAAGGGAAAATGGGATTCTAGAATTGGTACATAGTAATGTGTTTGGATCTGTTTCAATGCCTTCTCTTGGTGGATCCCTGTATTATGTCTCCTTCATAGATGATTTTTCCAGGAAGACATGGATATTTTTCTCGAGAAAGAAATCATAGGTTTTCAAGAAATTCAAAGAGTTTAAATCTCCTGTAGAAAATGAGACAGATAAGAAGATTAAGGTGATGAGAACTGAAAATGGTGGTGAATTCAGTGGAAAATAATTTGATCATTTCTACAAGTAGTGTGGCATAGCACACCAAAATACCACACCATATAACCCACAAAAAAATGGTTTTGTTGAGAGAATGAACAGAACATTGATGGACAAGGCAAGGAGCATGCTCAATGGTGTTGGGCTCACACAAGAATTATGGGTGGAGGCAGTCGAAATACAAAAAATCTATTGAATGTATCCTTTGTCGGCGCTAGTCGACACAACTCCACATGAGGTATGGTCGGGTAAGATGCCTTTGGTTTCACATATCAAAGTATTTGGTTGTGATGCATTTGTGCATGTTCCCAAGGAAAAGAGGATCAAATTTGACAAGAAGGAAGTCAAGTGTATTTTCATTGGATACAAAGAAGGAATGAAAGGATATAAGCTCTAGGATCTTGCATCAAGGAAAACAATTTATAGTTGAGATGTGGTCTTCAGAGAAGTTGGAAGTAAGTCTGAGCCAAAATAAATTGTTCAAATGGAGAATAATATAGAGAAGGTGGGGTTTGAACCGAGGAACAAATAATTTGATTTAGTTGAGTCGATTGAATCAAAATAAGAGGTGGAACAACCAACCTTGTTTGTAATGAGGTCAGAAAAAGTAAGAAAACCAATCGAAAGGTAAAGCCCACTCGACTTCCATTCTGCATTTGTGTTAACTACCACCGAAGATAAGCCCAAGTCTGTCAGGGAGGTAGTCAACTCAGCAGAGGGAAAACTCTAAAAGGATGAAATGGTTGAAGAGATGGAATCCTTGCACAACAATGAGACATGGGACTTAGTCAAATTTCCTTGTGGAAGAAATCCCATCGGTAGAAAATGTGTATTCCCAAGTCGAAGGAGTCGACTTCGATGAAATTTTTCCCTTGTTGCGAAATTAATTTCCATTAGAGTACTAATATATTTGGTTGCAACATTTGATCTAGAAATAGAACAAATGGACGTAAAGACAGTGTTCCTACATGGGGACCTGGAAGATGAAATCTACATGAAACAACCTGAAGGATTTGTATTAAAGGGAAAAAATATTTGGTGTGCAAACTAAAAATATCCCTATGGTGTAAAGAAATCACCAAGGATCTGGTACCAAACTTTTGACACATACATCCTTAGTTTGGGATTTGTGAAGGAAGAAGTTGGGAATTTCATATATTTAGCATTGTATGTCGACGACATGTTGCTGATTGGAAACAACATGGATGCAATAAAGGAGGTGAAGAAGTATCTATCCTCCAAGTTCAACATGAAGGATCTTGGTGCAATGAACTTCATTCTAGGAATGGGGATTAAGAGAGATTGAGCAACTAGAAATATTTGGTTGAACCAGACAAAGTATATTGAAACAATTTTGAAACATTTCAACATGCAGGATTGTAAACCTGTGAAGGTGCCAATTTCTATGGGAGAAATGCTAACTCCTGAACAATGTCCAAAGACTCATGAGGAAATAGAGGACATGGAACATGTTCCCTATGCAAATGTTGTTTGTAGTATAATGTATGTGATGGTATGAAATTGACCAGACATTTCCCATGCAGTGGGAGTGTTGATTAGATACATTTTGACACCTGGGAAGGAGCACTAGACATCGACATGAAGTCGAAGAGGTCAACATGCATGCATCTGGAAACCGACTGAAGACCGAATGAAGGCCAATTGGTAGTTAACGGGTAATGCGATTAGTAGTCGACTGTAACATAATACCAAGATTCACGGGATTTGTAGCCAATGATATGCATGAATCTATAACCATTTATGGGCGCCTTTTATTTAGGGTTTTTCCTGCTGTAAATCCTATAAAGAAGGTGTGTTGTAATGATGTAAAAGATAATCTTTAGAGAAATTGTTTTAGAGGTTACTAGTCATGTAGATGTAAGACGAATTGGTTACAGGGCTGTTATTGTGTAAATCAAGAGGGTGTGATGTTGATTGTGTCTTAGGTGTGGACCAATGTTAGACATGTAACCTTTTATTTTGAATGAATAAGAAAATAAGAGAGTAGAGAACTCAAGGAATGTTGGTTTTCCCGGTTTGGGTTTCCAAGGTAAAATCTCTATGTATTGTGTGTTTTCTTTGTTATTTACTTTCTTGATTAAATATTTCTTCCTCTCTTCTGCTAGGTTTGGCGTGGAAGTGTTCCTCATTTCCTCACAATGTGGTATAAAATTTAAACCAGGGGATGAGGGCTAGCCCTTGACCCCTTTCCCCTTCCACATGAAACTTAACACTAATTCAAATAAAATTTACAACATACAATAGTTAAGAAACATATGGTGGCATATTGGTAATGGAAGATCGTGTTAGACCTTTGGGAGGTTCTGGAGGTTGCGAGTTCGACCCTCGTCGAATCCATAATTTTAACATATATTAACCAATATTGTCCAATGGGAGGTTTCCACATGGAGACCTCTCATTGGCTCTCTAATGCCACTTGTCAACATGTAACTGGACCATCTAGAGGTATGATCTTCCCAATCAGCTTCCAATACTCATGTGCCATGTGTCACCCTTGCAGTAGTGATACATGTCACCTATTTTTTTTCCCGAGTACTTTGAACTTTGACTTTGCCTTTTTTGACTTGAACTTTGATTGCTCATAACTTTTTCATATGAACTCCGCTTGAATTTTCCTTTGCACCGTTGGAAATATGAAAACAAACTCTACACAATGATTTTGTTTTTGGGACAATTTGAGATGGTCAAATTTTTAGCATTTATGGATCCCTTGGGACCTCTGTGAGCATTCCAGATCCTCCTGGACCTTTTTGAGCACTCCTTAGATCCTCCTAGACCACACCTTTCCACTGAATAAATTTTGGACCTCCAAAAGTATAGAATTTCAACAACTTAGTGATAATAAGTCACTCTTCCATCTGGCTAACTCTTTTGGAATTTAGTCTTCATCTCGGGTCTTCGATCTTAGGTACTAGATTAATATATTTTTTTCTGCTTCTTAAACATGGATCTGACTCTGGCCTCTGACACTGTCACTGATATCTCTAGTTCTGTCTTATATATTCGCTAAAAACAAAAGTCCTATTCACTGAATCACTGCGATACATGTATCTTGTATTTCAACATCCACTCCCATCTCATATTTCTAAAGATAGTCCATCTTGACCAATATGAAACCAAGTCGAATTGTGATCTATGCCTTGTCCTTTTGGACTCATTGTTCCTGTATTGTTGATGTATATGTAGGAGTCTCTGAATGAATTATCTTTCCATTACTCTCCCGAATTATAAAACAACTTGATCGGTACTACTATCATATGTACCTGATTTGCTTATGTTCAAGGTATACATCCACACAAACATGACATAGTATTCTAAATATGATTATAACATGCACCTTTATGCCTCTTATTTCTGAAGAGGATTATTTCTCCTTTACCAACTCTAGAAAATTTTGCATTACTTCAATGCTCTTTCCGCTTCTAATCTACACATTCCAATTGTCTGCATCCTTCTGTTCCTTCACTTTCAATTCTTCAAAATCAAGAATTTTGTCTTATAAAATTAAATCCATATGTATCCCTTTAGCTAATTACAAGACAACACAATTGTCCATACTGTTGTCTAAAGGATTAGAAATATTTACAACAAGATCCCTCTCATTGTAAAACAATATGTATAGGTGCCTATCTAGAAATATTCCTAATGAGATTCCTCTCACTCTATAAAAATATGTAAATGTGGATATCTAGAAATATCTCTAACGAGATTCCTCTCACTCTCAACATCATATAAGGTGGAAATATAGAAACTCTCTTACAAAATTCCTCTCTCATACAAGGTGGCCATATAGAAATTTACAGAGTCCCTCTGACTCCTATAATTTACAATGAGTGGCTTACAAGCCTTCAAATAAAATTCAGGAGATATTTACATATACATATAAATTTACAAAAAAATTAAAGATGGTTTACTTATGGACTCATTCTCCCCAGTGTACTGGAAGGAGTCTTGCAACTTTTGACCTCTGATAATGCCTCTTACATTGATGTTGAATATGAAATTCAATATTATGTCAAATCCAAGTAACCATTAGACCAAATTGTAGGTCTTCACAGTAACATGTATAACCTCTCTTTACGAATACCAAACACTATTGCAGTGTCAGGAGTTTATTCTCTTGAATACACAAGTACATGTCCATTATAGAATGCGACTGCATAGCCTTCATCCTCAAATGTTGCAACTAAGAGTAGGTTTACCTTCAAGTATGGAACATACAACATATGTTCGATTCCCAGGAATCCTCCGGACTCGATCTGGAATATTACATATCCATACCCTCTTATTGCTTGTCTAGTATTGGTTCTAGATCCCACAAAGCAATCTATGTTGGATTGTGAGAAACTAAAAAATACCGATCTCATCCCAGTCATGTGGCGAGATGAGTCACTATCCGTGAACCATTCTTCGATGTCTTCATATATCACTTTTACAAGACCAACCATCAGGAAGTATTCATTCCCAAGCATTTATGTAAGACCATTAACTTCATCTAGACTTGTTGCTTGTCTTCTTACAAGTGTCTTTACATCCTTTTTGTTATGCTTCAGACATAAGTGTGGGTAAAGTGTCCAACACTTCTCGATATGATTTCCACTCTTACCACAATAAGAGAAGGGTTTCTTGTTCCATGCTCCCTTCTTATCATTCCTCATTTCCCTCTGACTTGAGAAATTATCTTCTTTCTTCTTGGAAGGATTTACTCGCATAGACTGTATTCTTAGATACTTCTCCACATCATGGTTTATAGTTCCACAGGAAGCACATGGATAACTATACCATTCACCAGTGGAAAACATCTTCATTCCTTCTCCTGTAGCATGCACATATTTCCCTAAAGATTCCTTACACATGTTACTCTTCTCTAGACTGGAAAGTGAGTCTAATTTCTTACATAGGAATTCTTCATCTAAAGTTCTATTTGCTTCATCTACTCTCGAGCATTCTCCATCTCAATGGGAGGAAGAGTACTATGAAGAGTCTTATTTCTCGATCATGCATTTTTAGGGAGATAGTCTCTCTTGTAGTGGAGACCTTACATTCTCTGATTGTCTAACTTTACTGATTGATGGTGCCAATATCTACAACATTATTTCTAATTCATGAAAAATACTCGTATGAAAATATCCATGACATAACAGTCGATCTTCCAGCCTTTGCTTCTCTTCCTCAAGAGCTTGCAACTGCATTCTCAACTCAGAACTCTCCTTCTGGATTTGTCGATTAATGTTCTTTTGCAACCTCAACTTCATGAGAAATTTACTCATCTTTCCTTCTTGATAAGAGCCTTCAAAATATTCACCGAATGAACTCTTGGATCTCATGTCACATCAACAAATTGCAACACGCGCCAAAACTAGATATGATACCACTTGATCCATAAATCCTTCGACACCACTTATTTCTTTAAGTATATACATGCAATATCTAACTTAATACAAAATAATTTACTAATCGTATTGGGGTGGTTTTCATAATTCCGATGATGTGTTTTTTACCCAAAAAATCATAAATTGAAGATTAGTTTTACTGAATAGTGAGATGGCACACACACAAAAAAAACTTAAATTGCATACTTTTGTTTCATCTTTAAGTTGCCTTCAACTCAATAAAAACTGCTTTCTCCATCTCAAATATAAAAATCTCATGTAAACTGACTCACATATGAAAATTTAATGGATGCTATTAAATTCCATTACTCAAAACAATAAAAATAACTTCACCATTGAAATCCTTGCGAAATTCTGAGAATTTTGACTATAAAGTCGAACAATTTCCAAACTGGTTCAATTTCACCCTCTTCGACACACAAAACAATGCGTTAAATGCTCATTAATGGAAATTTGAGATAAAACCTTTACAAATGACTTCTAATCACAAAATATACCTCAAATTCATGATCCTTGCGAAAAATCGTGAAAAAAATAGTATAAACATGACTATATTCCGTCAATATACGTCATGAAACGCTTTATGAGGCAACATAGTTAATCTCTTCTTAGCACACAAATTGAGACATCGGTACGACCTTGAAATCCATATACTACATTGGAATTTGTTCCACCTCGATATTTGTGCATATATCGAAAAACATGCATTGGGATCCATGCCCAATATATAGGCCTGGTCTCCAGCCTCCACGCGAAGTGGCAACTTAATGCTATATTTAGTGAGGATCCCATACCAAATGAGTCATTGGGATAACAATTAAGTATCCAGCTAAAATGGCATAGGTCGGGGGTTCTATTCCCGACGACCCTTGGAATTTTCATTGGTGGTTAAATTTTTAAACTATATATATAGTATATAGTTGAAACTATATACTATGTACTATATATAGTATATACTCTTGCGTGAATGTTTGGTGTCTGGTTTTAAAACCCCCCACAGACTTTATGGAATGGTCATGTGGTATAACATTTAAACCAAGGGATGGGGGCTAGCCCTCGACCCCTTTCCCCTTCCACATGAAATTGAACACTAATTGAAATAAAATTTACAACATATAATAGTTAAGAAACATATGGTAGCATATTGGTAATGGAGGGTTGTGTTAGACCTTTGGGAGGTTATGGAGGTTGTGGGTTCGACCCCCATTGAATCGATAATTTTAACATCCATTAACCAATATTGGTCAATGGGAGGTTACCAATTGATGACCTATCATTAGCTATCCAATGCCACTTGTCAACATGTAAATAGATCATCTGGAGGTACAATCTACCCAGTCAGCTGCCAATACCCATGTGCCACATGAGTGCTCATAATGTTTTCATACGAACTATGTTTGACTTGTTGTTTGCGCCATTGGAAAGCTAGCGACGAGCTCTACACAATGATGTCATTTTTGGGATGATTTGAGATGGTATAATTTTGATATTTTATTGATCTAGGTGGATATTGGTGGCCACCCACCTATTCCAATTGGCTCACTTGCAGATGTCATCCTCACAATTTTTTTCTATCTTTTCCTGTCCTAAATTTATGGGGTCGTTTTGAGGCCCTAAACAACGTTTTTTGGGCCTGCCAAAACCACACTATGGCCAAAGTCAAAGTGTGATGGCATAATGTGTATTCCTCGGATAGACCTTTCCAACGGGCTATCGTGCACCTAAAACAAAGATCGTATGCAAAAGTTATGACCCCGAGAAGTTGATGTACCAACTTACCCCAACAGGGCCCACATGAATTTTGGCACTTCATCTCCTAGGGTTAAGTTTTTGGATGTCTAGGGTTTTGACACTCATGTTTGATGAAAAATCCCTTTGGATCCTAATTTTACTCATCTTCTTCAGAATGAAGACAACCGTCACATCTCTTCTTAGAGATAAGTCGCCACCATTCTAGCAAGCTTGTTTCAGTTTGCATTTTACAGGTTCAACATATTTATTTATTGAATAGAAGCCAAGTTTTATTGTATATCTATTATTTTTCATTGTATCTATGTGTTAGTAATATAGATATGTATTCATTTCATTCTACTCATAAAATCCGAATCAGTTGTATCAGAGCGATTTGCTCCTTGTCGTTCTACATGCATGTCCTCGACGAGGTCAGGGTACAAAGAGTTGGGTCTCAAGCTTGTTTCTATTGAGGATAAGAGATCTCGCACGCCTAAGCGACCTTCCATGGTGGGAGAAAATAAATACGATGGGACAAGAGATCCTTTCAAACTGTTGCTCGAGGAAGCTCTCGCGTAACAAAGGAATGAGATGATTTATAGTTTTTGCAAATCCTTCGACGAATAACAACATGCGACACATCTTCCTCGTGCGGAGGCACCAATCCATTCAAGGTACAAATAAAATTTGATATTCCTATATTTGAAGGTCAGATAGATGCAAATGATGTAGAAAAATGGTTGAATCTGCTAGAAGGGTATTTTTCTGTCCATAATTTTTCAATTAGAGAAAATATTACATTTTCTCTCCTCAAAGTCATCCCCCATATCAAATATTGGTGGGAGACTTTTTGTGAGAAAAAGGAAACAAAGGAACCCTCATTATTTACAGTCACACTCACCTGGGAGTCCTTTAAGAATGCTATTAAGGAACAATACTACCCTGTTGGAAGTTATGATGACCTGTATACAAGATGGACCACACTACGACATGAAAGGGACCAAGCAGTGCCAAAGTTCACAAAGATATTCCATACCTTGCGCACCAAGTTGGGTATAAAATATTATGAGTGACATTTGGTGCTCAAGTACCATGATGGTCTACATAGATACATCTAGACAAAAATTGATTTTCTAGACATTTCGTCCTTGGGCGCAAGTTATCATATGCTTTCAAAATCGAGAAGAAGCTTAAAAAAAAGACACAAAACTTTGGATTTGGGAACCCCTCACAGGAGAAGCAGGGTAAGGGCATCCCTAACCCAAAGTACAAAGGGCAGAGAAAATATGGGTAGCCTTAGGAACACAATTCTAGGCCACAAACAAATATGGAAAATGGAAAGACAAAGAAAGACACCGGGAAGTGGTGCGACTTCCATAAGAGCCCCTGGAATAACACTGTTGATTGCCGATCAAAGAAGTCATTGGTGGTTGAGGTGAAATCCTATGAATCAGATACAGGTTCCGACTTTGATTCAGAACTAGAAAAGCAAAGACAGATTATTGATGTGGAACCCAGTGCCACCATTTCTGCCACCAAGATCCAACCCGGTGAACCTGACGAGCCAGAGGAAGGAGAGTGCCTCTTTCATTAATAGATGTGGGTGAAGGGTACTCTGTTTCACTTCATCATTGATAGTGGCAGCCAAAAGAACCTCATCTCAGCATAGGTCATCAAGCGGCTAGCCCTATCGACAACACCGCACCTACAACCATACACCATTGAATGGCTCCTCCAAGGAAGTGATCTTCATGCCAGCCAACAGTGCCTCCTGTCCTATGACATCAATCCCTTCAAAGATGATGTATTGTGTGATGTCGCTCCCCTTGAAGTTTGTGATGTTATTTTGGGCCAACCTTATTTCTAGAAACGTCATCCTATATATGAGTCTAGGACTCACAGTTTTATTATTACTATGGACAGGATATTGGACAGGATACCTGAGGTAATCCCACCTACTTCCATTTCCTTGATCTCTACCAAGCAATGCAAGAAGGTCATCTATCATACCATGAAGTTTTTATTCTTCATGATTTTCTCTCAAAGTGAGCAGAAGGTTGCAACCACATCCATGGCCTTCGTGGCTGATATCTCTAGGCAACAGAAGAAAGTGGATAAGGTTGTGGAATAATACAGATGCATATTCTTCTACCCACTAGGGTACCTCTACTCTGTCAGGTCAATAATTCAATTGATCTAACCCCCAACGCATCGCTACCCAATGGACCAGTCTATTGTTACTATTTGCTAGAAAATGAGGAGATCAAGCGTCAAATCTAATAACTGCTCCAAAAAGGGCACATTCGACCCAACTCATCACCGTGTGGAAGCCCATTCGTGGTTGTGCAAAATAAATACGGGACCTAGTGACTCTGCATCAATTACCAGACCCTAAATAAAATCACAATCAAGAACCAGTACCCAATTCCCTGAAACGACGATCTCCTTGACCAACTCAAGGGGGCCAAATACTTCAGTAATATTGATATGAAGTTTGGCTACCATCAGGTCTCAATAGACCAGATAGATGTATGGAAAATTTCCTTCAAGTCCAAAGAAATTCTTTTTGAATGGTTGGTCATGCCCTTTGTTTTGACGAATTCCCCATAAAATTTCATGAGGATGATGGATGATATCTTGCATCCTTTCACCAATTATTTTTTGGTGGTGTATCTGGATGACATCCTCATCTACAAAAAGAATTGGGAAGAACACTTGCAACATATTCCATAGCTTTTGCACACTCTACGCCATCAAAAACTATATGCAAATTTGGAAAAATGATCCTTCGTCATGGACAGGGTCTAATACCTAGGCTACATTGTTGAGGAGCATGGGGTGCATGTGGATCCAACCAATATCCAGGTCATTCGTGACTGGCTAGCCCCAAAGACATTCACTAAGCTCTAGAGATTTTTAGGCCTTCCCAATTTCTATCACAAGTTCGTGTTAGGATTCTCCCATATTACATGGGCCCTCAGTCAAGTTACCAGGGGTGGTGGTAAGGAAATTTTTTTGTGGGGAATATCACAACAAAAAGCGTTCAATGATTTGAAGCAATGCTTGTGCTCACCCCCAGTGCTCTCATTACCAGACCTGCAACAACCCTTTGATATCGAGACATATGCTTCAAACTATGACGTGGGCACAATTCTCACTCAACACAGCCACCCCATGGCCTATCATAGTGAGACATTATCAGATGTCATCCATAAGTACCATACTTATGACAAAGAAATGTACTCCACTATGAAAGCCTGCCTCCAGTGGAGGAATTACATTCTTGGGAAGGAGACAAACATCCACATTGATCATAAGCCGATGCAGTAGGGAAATTGAAGAATGACCACCATCAGAAGTGGTCCACATACTTGCAACAATTCCATCTCAACATCAAGTATAAGATAGGAAGCACCAATCACGTCGCTAATTTTCTCAACTACCCACCAGTTGCAACACTCACCACAGTGATAAACTCTTATGGCCACAAGACCTCATGATGGACCCAAATCTATGAGAGAGATCCTGACTTCTTCGCCACCTACCATATATTGGGCACAAATACAACTGTCATCTTCAAGATAGGCTATTGTGCCATATGGGCCATCTCTATGTTCCATCAAGCGAGTGAGCGAAGCTTATTTTGGAATCTCACTACAGTCGGATGGGGGACACTTCAATGTAGAAAATTCAGAGGCAGTGTTGCAACAAGCTCACTAAATCCACTGCCACTACTGGACACCAATCTCACTAAATCCACTCTCTTCCACCCCCAAATGGATGGCCAAAACTAGGTCGTCAACTGGATGATTGTGCATATCCTACACATGTAGAATTCAAAGCACCCTCGCACATGGGATGAGATTATTACTTATGTTCAACATAGCTACAAAAGATCCATACATATCTCAATCAACCACAACCCCTTTCAGGTGGGGCTTGGATTTCAACCATTGGGTCCCATGGATGTTGCACTACCCATGGCAGCCACCCAGGAAAAATTGTCCCATGCTCAAACTGAAGATGAAAAATCTACCTGGTGCATTGAGCGGATCCAACACATCCGCCAACAGGTTCATAATATTTTGCAGAAGTCAATTCCAAGTACAAGCAACACCATGATCAACACTGGGTGCCACACAAGTTTCAGGTAGGAGTTAAAGTTTGGTTAAACTTGCAAAAAGAACACCTTACATGACCCCATCAGAAGATTCATCCACTATGCTATGGACCTTATGCAATCACCAAGGTTGTGGGTGACAATGATTTTGAGCTCAACATTCCCCTCTTCCTTGGCTTGCACCCAATGTTTAATGTGGACCATTTTCAACCATACTTTCCACCATTATTGGACACCTCAGAGGTAGTAGAACAGTTGACACTGAGAGAGCTCAACCCTGACTGCATGGAACATGCATCCAATGATCATATCGTGGACACACAGTTCAAGGGAACTCGCCAACAAAAGTTTCATCTTTATCATGTTGTCAAAGTAGGGTATCTCCTGCACCAGGGAAAGTGGCTCACCCAGGGACGAATTCAATAGAAATTTCCTCATCTGATGGGGGAAATCAATGCAATGGAGACCATTTATTCCTAAGGGGGGAGGATAGATCCAGGTGGATATCGGTGGACACCCACCTATTCCAACTATCTCACATACATATTTCATCTTGGTAGTTTCAATTTTCATCTTGGCAATGTTTTTCTATCTTTTCTGGTCCTAAACTTCTGGGGTTGTTTAGAGGCCCTAAACAACGTTTTTTGAGCCTGCCACAAACACAATGAAGGAAAAATTTAATGTGATGGCATAATGTGTATTCCTC
Source organism: Picea engelmannii (assembly GCA_009831015.1). Lineage (NCBI taxonomy): Eukaryota > Viridiplantae > Streptophyta > Pinopsida > Pinales > Pinaceae > Picea > Picea engelmannii. The sequence goes on along the minus strand of ML809528.1, from coordinate 43,513 downwards.
AAATAGAAATTTCCAATGGGCTATCATGTGCCTAAAATGAAGATCATATCCAAAAGTTACGACCCCATGAAATTGATGTACCAACTTACCCCAACAAGGCCCACGTGACTTTTGGTGCTTCATCTCCTAGGGTTAGGTTTTTGGATGTCTAGGGTTTTGGCATTCATGTTTGATGTAAAAATTATTTTGGAGCCTCATTGTACTCATATTCTTGCGAATGAGCGCAATCATCACATCTCTTCTCAGAGATAAGCTGCCACCATTCTAGAAAGCTTGTTTCATTCTACATTTTACAGTTTCAACATATTTCCTTATTGAATATAAGCCAAGTTTTATTGTATCTATGTTATTGTTCATTGTATCTTTGTGTTAATAATATAGATATGTATTCATTTCATTCTTCTCATAAAATCCATATAATTTATGGATCCCTTGGGACATCTGTGACTGTTCTGGATCTTCCTAGACCTCTGTGAGCGTTCCTTAGATCCTCCTGGATGAAAAAATCTGTCTGAAACTTGTTTTCTAGTGAAGGCCAAATGGTGAACATCTTGCATGAGGAATTCCCCAATTCCTTTTCCTCACGCATCACATTCCAATACAAATGTCTTGGTGAAATCTAGGAGTGCCAGGATAGGCATCGTGCACATAGCCTCTTTCAAGGCATGGAAGGAGTGATCAGTGACATGAGTCCAAGTGAAGGAAATATTTTTAAGGAGAGCAGTGAGAGGTGCTGCAATTTTTCCATAATTCTTAAAATAACCTGTTAAACCTAGAAATCCATGCAAGCTCTTAATATTTTTAGGGCGAGGCCAATCCTAAATAGCTTCAATTTTTATAGGATCCACCCTTACACTTTCCTTTCCAACAATATGACCCAGGTACTCCACTTCTGAGATTCCAAAGGCACATTTCAATTGTTTGAGGGAAATTCGGTGCTGAGAGAGTATATGGAGAACTTGATCCACATGGGTGAGATGGGATGTCAAAGTTTTACTATAGATGATAATATCATCAAAGAAAACTAAGACAAAATGACGGAGAAAAGGATGAAAGACATGATTCATGAGACTTTGGAAAGTGTAAGGGGCATTACATAGGCCAAAGGGCATGACCAAGAACTCATAGTGACCCTCATGAGCTCTAAATGTAGTCTTAGGAATTCCTTCTTCTTTCATATAGATTTTGTGGTAGCCAGAACAAAGATCAAGTTTAGTAAAGTACTGAGCACCACTCAATTCATCCAAGAGATCATCAATGACAGGAATGTGAAAGTTGTCTTTTATGGTCAGTTTATTGAGGGTGCGAAATTTGGGACATATGCACCAAGTACCTTCTTTATTGAGTACCATGACCACATGAGAATAATAGGGGCTAGTACTAGGAAAAATAACACCTGGTTCGAGCAATTCTTGAATGATTTTCTCAATTTCATTCTTCTGGGCAAAGGGATGATGATAAGGGAGAAATTGGGAGGAATATCTTTGGGGATAAGAGGAATGGCATGATCATGAACACCACGGGAAGAGGGAAGTCCCTGGGGAGTGGAAAAAACAAATTGGTGTTTTGATATGATAGATTGGAGGTCAGGATGCACTGAGAGTGTCTCAACTGCTTGAATGGAATGGAGTTGGGAAATAATACCCGAATGACCTTTTTTGAGAATCTTTTCCATTCGATGAGAACTGATGATCTCAAAGGAACCTGTTGTGATTCCTTGAAACTGATACTATTGTCCCTCTTGTTGGAATTGCATGGTTAATTCCTTAAAATCCACGAGAATGGGGCCCATAGTGTGTAACCATTCAACACCTAGAACAATGTCATAACTACCCATGTCTATAGAAAAAATATGGGATTTCAGGTAATACTGACCAATTTGGAGCCACACATTTTCACAACGTCCTCCACATTTCATGGACCCTCCATTGAAAATCATGATTCGAAAATTATTGATGGCATGGATATAACAATTGAATTCTTGGGAAATGTGGTGATGAATAAAATTATGGTTGCTACCACTATCAACAAGAATGATGACTTTCTAGTTCTTAATGTAACCAATTAGATTGAGGGTATGGGGAGCAGAGAATCCCATGAGGAAATTTACTGAAATAATCGGTTCAAATTCTGGTGGATCAGAGGATGGAGTTAGATCAACTATGGGTGGTAGCTCCTCCACCAGGGGAACAATTGCCTCCTCATCAGAAACATCCTCTTTCATGGCCATAAAAAGTTTTTGTTCCTTACACTTGTGCCCTAGAAAATATTTTTCACCACAATTATAGAAAATACCCTTGGTTTGGCGTTCAACCATTTCTGCCTAGGTTAATTTATGGGTCTTGAGGGGGTTTGCAGTAGGGGTAGGATTGGTGGGTTTAGGGCAAGGAAGAAAATATGGTTTTCTAGTTTGGGAGGAGACAATCTGTTGGTCTTCCTTGACTCATTGAGTAGCTTCCAACCAAGTTTGGGGGTGGGCCATGAGAACATGGGTATGAATTTCATCTTTCAAACCATTGATAAATAATTCCTGGAAGAAGGAATATGGCATGCCCTCCCTTCTAAAATCCAAGTGCTCAAAGGCTGCAATAAGTCTTCCACTGTCCCAGACTGCTTCAACTTGGTTAATCGACCTAAATGATGGGTGTCAGAGTCAAAGAGGTTATAAAGTTCTGCAACAAACTGTGTCCAAGCCACATACCCTTGGCATGCCTTTCGCCACCATTCCCACCATTGCCAAACTTCTAGATCCAAATGTAGGATAACATAATGAAGCTTGGCTAAATCATCATTAATTCCACGCAAAGATAAATAATGTTCAATTTGAGTGAACTAGCCTATGGAATCCGAGCCATCAAATTTGTTCACCTCAATTCTAGGAAGGAAAATCTCTCGAGGAAGGTAGGTGGAATGAGGACCTTGGTAATAGGATGAGTCATTGTCTTCTTGATAGGTAGGTTGTTCAGAAGAGGTAGGGCTCAGGGAGCTTCTCACCAATTGGGCGAGTCTGTCTTTGATGTTTTTACATTGGTCCTGGAGCATATGAATAAAGGAATTGAGAATGTCAAGGTTGAAATTGATAGTCTTGATGTCCTTCTTGTTATGGAGATTATCAAAAATCAAGGTATTGAGTTCTCGGGCGCGGGTGGTGGATATTTGGGCAAAGGAAAAATAGGCAGACGGGTCCACACTAAAAATATTAGAGGTGAGGGGTATCATGACAAACAGGGAAAAGAGAGGAATACAAAGGGATATGTGGAAAATATGGGTGTCAATAAGGCTAGGTGGGACCACAGAGAAAAATGGTTACAAGTGATAGGTATAACGACTATCAGGGCGAAAAGGGGAATCTAGTGGGATAGGTCCCAAATAAGGGTGTTGGCTGGACCGCTATACTCTTTTTTCTTTTTTTTACTCTTGCGGAGTTAAAGTCCTATCTAAATAATACTATAGTGACGAAATGCCCAGATTCTTAACAGGAAGAAATGTGTAGTAATTTCACAACCCGAATGCAGGAGGAAAGGTTGCATGAAAATAGATCTTGTTTGTTACTTTTCTGTTATGTTTCCATCCCAAGGGTTAGGGTGTTAAGGATTCTACAAACAAGGGTTTTCCATGTGATATAGCTCTCTGATATACGTGCCAGGTTGAACAGTAGTACTCGTCCCAATATCGCAGGGCACCAACTAAGGAGGCCAGACCATACTACCTTATTACCCAAGTACAAGTATGTTTTGTTGTGAAAGGGTTTATAAATTGGTTGAGACAGTTACACATCCATTGGGCTATGGGGTCTGTATCTAATTAAATACAAGAAACAACCAGAAATGCCAAAGAAGACTTTCACAGGGCGAGATAATGCATTCAACTGGATCTTTAATAATTTAAATGATGGACAGAAGAAAAGATGAGAAAGATCACTCAACTAAGAAGCAGTTAAGAATTCCTTAATTGAAAACCTTAGAAGATAAACATTTAAATCTTTAAAGTCAGAAACAGGGTATCTAAGATAAATCCTGCAACATACGTTACTTTTAAAGATTAGTTTCAGAAAACATTATGAGCACTAAGCAAAGAAAACATTAAACTAAGAGAAAAACGTCACCAGTGAATACACGCAAGAATCCTGTAAAATTGCTTCCTCTTTATTAATGGCCGATCTCTTCAAAAATATTACAGTTTGATAGCAATAGGGTGTGCGAATCGACAACCCCCAATACTTCGAGAGTTGAAGTATTTATAATTCCAATTACAAACTTTCCTGTCATAACTGATCAGGACGTGCTCATTCTATTTTTAGTCTAACTACCTTAACTAATCAAAAACTGTTTGATGACTCAGTACAACTGCATGCGGTATTTATGGGGTAGGCCGTTGGCGAGGTGCCTTCACATCCTCTTCTGACTGGACAGGTGACTGGATGGTGACAGCTCATTTACTAATCTAGTAGATCACAAAGTTCTTCCCATCTGATATGATTTGGCACTGTGACTTTAAGTAATCTCCGATATACTTCATCCATGTCTGTATACTTAGCAAATGTAGGCTTGATGATGAATATGTGTTTAATCTCGTGTTGGATACTAATATCCAACTGCAGGGCCTCCATGAATGCTTTACCTGTGATACTCCCTTGTACCCCTGCAAACTTGGA
>ML809528.1:21939-34383 GCA_009831015.1 Picea engelmannii | reverse complement strand
CCGTTAAAGGCAGAACGAGCGGGGGGGTCCGGAATCCAATGTGAGCCATGGATTCATGCGCTCTTTTCTGGACCATCCAGATCTGCGTAAATATTATCACTCATTCCAGACCCCCCCCTTTGATTAAAAGAAGAACACTAGGGGGGGTCTGGAATGCTCTGTGAGCCATTGATCGAAGCGCCGTGATCTGGACCTTTGGAAAATGAATGTAACATAGAATATGAGCAGAGAAAAATGAGCTTGGGGAAAAACTTAGGATAAAGCATTTTATGGGTTTTTCTTTCAAATTTCAAAGAGATACCACCATGGGGTTTCGAGCAAACTATTCTTAGGCATTTGGGGCATGGTGTAACATCTTTATTAATCTGTTTTCATGGGGGGATGAAACAAATGAGACAACTAACCTACCTGCTAATCCTATCTCCCTAGGACCATTAACCCATCTTAAACTGTTGGGTTAAGAAATTACTCTACCTAAGGGCTATCTGACCAAGGTTAGACAGTCTGGTCAGATTTATTCACTAATCTAACCTAAGGGCTATCTGACCAGGATTAGACAGTCTGGTCAGATTTATTCACTAATCTATCGACATTGAAAATTTAAAATAACTTAGTCATGCTTGAAAGGTATGACCAAGTTACTATTATTGCATGGGGCTTTTGTTTCAATTATTTTATGCCCTCTTTTCTTTTTCTTTTTTCTTTTCTTTTTTTTCTTTTTTTCTTTTCCTTTTTACAAATTATTTGAAGAATGAAACATCATTTGTCAACAAAATCACTAGATACAGATAATATCCAAGTCATCAACTGATTCCCATAATTTATGGGGTGATAACATTGTGCACTACTATATCATCAACAACATCAAAGATAACCGAATATTCTCATTAAATCCTTGAATTATCGTGTCTAAACATACAATTATACACATATTGCATACTTTTGTTTCATCTTTAAGTTACCTTCAAGTCAATAAAAACTGCTTTCTCCATCTCAAATATCAAAATCTCATGTAAACTTACTCACATATGCAAATTTAATGGATGATATTAAATTCCATTACTCAAAACAATGAAATAACTTCACCATTGAAATCCTTGCGAAATTCTAAGAATTTTGACTATAAAGTCGAACAATTTCAAAATTGGTTCAATTTCACCCTCTTCGGCACACAAAACAATGCATTAAATGCTCATTAATGGAAATTTGAGATAAAACCTTTACAAATGACTTCAAATAACAAAATAGACCTCAAATTCATGATCCTTGTGAAAAATTGTGAAAAATGAGTATAAACATGACTATATTTTGTCAATATATGTCATGGCACACTTTACGAGGGAACATAGTTAATCTCTTCGTGGCACACAAATTGAGACATTTGTACGACCTCAAAATCCATACACTACATTGGAATTTGTGCCACATAAATATTCATGCAGACCTCAAAAACCATGCATTGGGATCCGTGCTCAATATATAGGCCTGGGTCTCCAACCTCCACGTGAAATGGAAACTTAATGTTATATTTAGTGAGGATCCCATACCAAATGGGTCGTTGGCATAATAATTAAGTCTTCGGTGAAAATGGCGGAGGTTGGGGGTTCTATTCCCGACGACCCTTGGAATTTTCATTGGTGGTTAAATTTTTAAACTATATATATACTATATAGTTGAAACTATATACTATGTACTATATATAGTATATACTCTTACATGAATGTTTCGTGTCTGGTTTTAAAACCCCTTGTAGAATTTATGGAATGGTCATGTGGTATAACATTTAAAACAGGGGATGGGGGCTATCCCTCGACCCCTTTCCCCTTCCACATGAAATTGAACACTAACTCAAATAAAATTTACAACATATAATAGTTAAGAAACATATGGTAGCGTATCGGTAATGGAGGGTCGTGTTAGACCTTTGGGAGGTTATGGAGGTCGTGGGTTCGACCCCCATCGACTCCATAATTTAACATCCATTAACCAATATTGGCCAATGGGAGGTTTCCACTTGGTGACCTCTCATTGGCTCTCCAATGCCACTTGTCAACATGTAACTAGATCATCTGGAGGTACAATCTACCCAGTCAAATACCAATACCCATGTGTGACGTGAGTGCACATAAATTTTGCATACGAACTTCATTTGAATTTTCGTTTGCACCATTGGAAAGATGCCAACGAGCTCTACACAATGATGTCATTTTTGGGATTATTTCAGATAGTATAATTTTGAGCATTTATTTATCTAGGTGGATATTGGTGGTCACCCACCTATTCCTATTGGCTCACATGCATATGCCATCTTGGCAGTTTGTTTCTAGCTTTTCAGGTCGTAAACTTTCGGGTCCATTTTGAGGCCCTAAACAACGTTTTTTGGGCCTGCCACAACCACACTATATCCCAAGTCAAAGTATGATGGAATAATGTCTAGTCCTGGGATAGACCTTTCCAACGGGCTATAATGTGCCTAAAACAAAGATCGTATGCAAAAGTTACGACCCCGAGAAGTTGATGTACCAACTTACCCCAACGGGGCCCACATGAATATTGTTGCTTCATCTCCTAGGGTTAGGTTTATGGATGTCTAGGGTTTTTACATTCATGTTTGATGTAAAAAGGCCTTTGGAGCCTCATTGTACTCATATTCTTGCGAATGAGCACAACCGTCACATCTCTTCTCAAAGATAATCCACCCCCATTCTAGCAAGCCTATTTCAGTCTGCATTTTCCAGTTTCAACATATTTCTTTATTGAATAGAAGCCAAGTTTTACTGTATCTCTGTTATTTTTCATTGTATCTCTGTGTTAATAATATATATATGTATTCATTTTGTTCTACTCATAAAATCCGAATCAGTGGTATCAGAGCGGTTTGTTGCTTGTCGTTCTAAGTGCATGTCCCCGACAAGGTCAAGGTACAAAGAATTGGGTCTCGAGCTTGTTTCTATTGAGGATAAGAGATATCACACGCCTAAGCAACCTTCCATGGTGGGAGAAAATAAAGACGACGAGACAAGAGATCCTTTCAAATTTTTTCTCGAGGAAGCCTTTGCGTAACAGAGGAATGAGATGATGGATAGTTTTGCGCAAATCCTTCAACGACTACCAACATGCGACACATCTTCCTCTTGTGGAGGCACCAATCCATTCAAGGTACAAATAAAATTTGATATTCCTATATTTGAAGGTCATATAGACACAAATTATGTAGAAAAATGGTTGAATCTACTAGAAGGGTATTTTTCTGTCCATAATTTTTCCAATAGATAAAAGATCACATTTGCGCTCCTCAAAGTCATCCCCCATATAAAATATTGGTGGGAAACTTTCTGTGAGAAAAAGGAAACAGAGGAACGCTCATTATTTACAATCACACTCACCTCAGAGTCCTTCAGGAATGCTATTAAGGAACAATAATACCCTGTTGGAAGTTATGATGACCTGTATACAAGATGGACCACACTATGACATGAAAGGGACCAAACAGTGTTAAAGTTTACAAATATCTTCCATACCTTGCGCACCAAGTTGGGTATAAACTATTTTGAGCGACATTTGGTGCTCAAGTACCATGACGGTCTGCATAGATACATCCATACATAAATGGAGTTTCTAGACATCTCATCCTTGGGCGCGGCTTATCGATATACTGTCAAAATCGAGCAGAAGCTTAAACAAAAGAGACTAAAATTTGGATCTGGGAACCCCTCACAGGAGAAGCATTGTAAGGGCAGCTCAAACCCAAAGAAAAAATTGCAAAGAAAATATGGGAACCTCAGGAAAAACAGTCTAGGCCACAAAAAAAATTGGACAATGGAAAGACGAATAAATACATCGGGAAGTGGTGTGACTTCCATAAGAGCCCCTGGAATAACACTGTTGATTGCCGCTCAAATAAGTCATTGGTGGTTGAGGTGAAAACCTATGAATCAGATGTGGTTTTCGACTCTGATTCAGAACTAGAAAAGCGGAGACAGATTATTGGCGTTGAACCCAGTGCCACCGTTGCTGCCACCAAGATCCAACCTGGTGAACCTGACGAGCCAGAAGAAGGAAAGTGACTCTTTCATTCATAGATGTGGGTGAAGGGTACTTTGTTGCACTTCATTGTTGATAGTGGTAGCCAGAAGAACCTCATCTCAGTGACGGTCGTCAAGTGGATATCCCTATCGACAATGCCACACCTGCAACCATACACCATCAGATGGCTCCTCCAAGGAAGTGATCTTCATGTTAGCCAACAGTGCCTCCTGTCCTATGACATCAAGCCCTTCAAAGATGAGGTATTGTGTGATGTCTCTCTAGGATGGCCCCAACTCTATGAGAGAGATCCTGACTTCGCCGCCACCTACCAGATATTGAGCACAAATAAAATTGTCTTTGATTTCCATCTTCAGGACAGGTTGTTGTGCCATATGGGCCATCTCAATGTTCCATCAAGCGAGTGAGCGAAGCTGATTTGGGAATCTCACGACAGTCGGGTGGCGGGACACTTCAGTTTAGAAAAGATAGAGGCATTGTTGCAACAACATTTATATTGGCCGAAACTTCGATAGGATGTCAACAAGTATATTAGGTCCCGCACTGCTTGCACCATTGCCAAACTGACCATTAAGAAATAGGGCATGTACACCCCTCTTCCTACTTCTGAAAGGCTCTGGGAATCCATCTCGATGGATTGCATGTCGGGCCTTTCGTCAACCAAGTGGGAAAATGACTGTGTTTTTGTGGTGGTTGATCGTTTTTCTAAAATGGCGATTGTAGCCGCCTGCAAGAAGATAATCACATTAGAGGCCATTTCCAAGATCATATTATACGAGTGTGGGTATATTTTAGGATATCACAATCCATCATCTCATATTGGGACAACCGGTTCCTCAACACATTATGGTCGAGCCTCTGGTCACTGTTGGACACCAAACTTACTAAATCCACCGCCTTCCACCCCCAGACGGATGACCAAAACGAGGTCGTCAACCGAATGATTGTGAAGATCCTACACAAGTACAATTCCAAGCATCCCCACAAATGGGATGAGATTCTTACTTATGTTCAACATAGCTACAACAAATCCATACATAGATCAATCGATCACAACCCCTTTTAGGTGGGGTTGGTATTTCAACTATTGGGTCAAATGGATGTTGCACTAGGCCTGGAGGCCACCTAGGAAGAATCTTTTCATGCTCAAACTAAAGATAAAAAATCTACCTGGTTCATTGAGCGGATCCAACACATTTGCCAACAAGTTCATAATATTTTGTAGAAGTCCAGGTCCAAGTACAAGCAACGTCATGATCAACACCGGGTGCCACACAAGTTTCAGGTGGGAGATAAAGTTTGGTTAAAATTGAAAAAAGAACGACTTACATGACCCCATAAGAAGCTTTGTCCAATATACTATGGAACTTATACCATCACTAAGGTTGTGGGTGACAATGATTTTGAGCTCAACATTCACCCCTTCCTTGGCTTGCACCCAGTGTTTAATGTGGACCTTTTTTAGCCATACTTTCCACCATTATTGGACAACTCAGAGGTAGCAGAAAAATTGACACCAATAGATATCAACCCTAATTACATGGAACATGCATCCACTGATCAAATCGTGGACACATAGGTCAAGGAACTCACCAACACAAGTTTCATCTTTATCGTGTTGTCAAAGTAGGGAAACTCCTACACCAAGGAAAGTGTCTCACCCAGGGCCAAATTCAACAGAAATTTCCTCATATGATGGCGGAACTCAATGCAATGGATACCATTTATTCCTAAGGGAGGAGGATAGATCCAGGTGGATATTGGTGGCCACCCACCTATTCCAACTGGCCAACATACAAATTTCATCTTGGCAGTTTCAATTTTCATTTTGACAATTGTTTTCTATCTTTTCAGGTCCTAAACTTCTGGGGTTGTTTTGAGGCCCTAAACAACGTTTTTTTGGCCTACTGCAACAAAATTGAATACAAAATCAAAGTGTGATGGAATAATATGTAGTCCTCGAATAGACCTTTCCAATGTGATATAATGTGCCTAAAACAAAGATTGTATACAAAAGTTACGACCCCGAGAAGTTGATGTACCAACTTACCCCAACGGGGCCCACATGAATTTTGACGCTTCATTTCCTAGGGTTAGGTTTTTGGATGTCTAGGTTTTTGACATTCATGTTTGATGTAAAAAGGACTTTGGAGCCTCATTGTACTCATATTCTTGCGAATGAGCACAACCATCACATCTCTTCTTAGAGATAATCGGTCGCCATTTTAGCAAGCCTGTTTCAGTTTGCATTTTACAGTTTCAACATATTTCTTTATTGAATAGAAGCCAAGTTTTACTGTATCTCTGCTATTTTTCATTGTATCTCTATGTTAATAATATAGATATGTATTCATTTTTTTCTGCTCATAAAATCTGAATCAGTGGTATTAGAGCAGTTTGCTCCTTGTCTTTCTAAGTGCATGTCCCCAACGAGGTCAGGGTAAAAAGAATTGGGTCTCGATCTTGTTTATATTGAGGATAAGAGATCTCGCATGCCTAAGAGACCTTCCATGGTGGGAGAAAATAAATACGACGAGAAAAGAGATCCTTTCAAATTGTTGCTTGAGGAAGCCCTCGCGTAACAAAGGAACAAGATGATGGATAGTTTTGCGCAAATCCTTCGATGACTACCAACATACGATACATATTCCTCGTGTGGAGGCACCAATCCATTCAAGGTACAAATAAAATTTGATATTCCTATATTTGAAGGTCAGATATACACAAATGTTGTAGAAAAATGGTTGAATATGCTAGAAGGTTATTTTTTTATCCATAATTTTTCCAATAGAGAAAAGATTACATTTGCGCTCCTCAAAGTCATCCCCATATCAAATATTGGTGGGAGACTTTCTGTGAGAAAAAGGAAACAAAGGAACCCTCATTATTTACAATCACACTCACCTTAGAGTCCTTCAGGAATGCTAGTAATGAACAATAATACCCTGTTGGAAGTTATGACAACCTGTATAAAAGATGGACCACACTACAACATGAAAGGGACCAAACAGTGCTAAAGTTTACAAATATCTTCCATACCTTGCGCACCAAGTTGGGTATCAACTATTATGAGCGACATTTGGTGCTCAAGTACCATGATGGTATGCATAGATACATCCAGACATAAATAGAGTTTCTAGACATCTCGTCCTTGGGCACGACTTATCGATATACTATCAAAAGAAGCTTAAACAAAAGAAACAAAACTTTGGATCTGGGAACCCCTCACAGGACAAGCAGTGTAAGGGGAGCCCCAACCCAAAGAACAAAGGGCAAAGAAAATATGGGCAACCTCAGGAAAACTAGTCTAGGACACAAACAAATTTGGACAATGGAAAGACGAAGAAATACATCGAGAAGTGGTGTGACTTCCATAAGAGCCCCTGGAATAATACTGTTGATTGTAGCTCGAAGAAGTCATTGGTGGTTGAGGTGAAATCCTATGAATCAGATGTGGGTTTTGACTCTGATTCTGAACTAGAAAAGCAGAGACAGATTATTGACGTTGAACCCAGTGCCACCATTGCTACCACCAAGATCCAACCTCGTGAACCTGACGAGCCAGAGGAAGGCAAGCACCTCTTTCATTCATAGATGTGGGTGAAGGGTACTCTATTGCACTTCATCGTTGAAAGTGGTAGCCAGAAGAACCTCATCTTAGTGGTGGTCATCAAGTGTCTAGCCCTATCGACAACACCACACCTTCAACCATACACCATCAGATGGCTCCTCCAAGGAAGTGATCTTCATGTCAGCCAACAGTGCCTCCTATCCTACGACATCAATCCCTTCAAAGATGAGGTATTGTGTGATGTCACTCCCCTTGAATTTCGTGATGTTCTTTTGGGCCAACCTTATTTCTGGAAACATCATGCTATATATGAGTCTAGGCCTCACAATTTTTTTATTACCATGGATAAGATATTGTACAGGATACCCGAGGTAGTCCCACCTACTCTCATTTCCTTGATCTCTGCCAAGAAATGCAGGAATTTCATTTCTCAGACTAGCAATTTTGTCTTCTTCGTGATTCGATCTCAAAGTGATCAAAAGGTTTCAACCACATCCATGGCCTTTGTGGTCGATATCTCCACGCAGGAGAAGAAAGTAGATAAGGTCATGGAATAATACAAAGATATCTTCTCCTCATCCATTGGGGTACCTCTACATTGTCAAGTCAAGCATTCAATCGATCTAACCCCCAAGGCACTGCTACCCAATGGACCGGTCTATCATTTCTCCTTGCTAGAAAATGAGGAGATCAAGCGTTAGATCAAAGAACTACTCCAAAAAGGGCACATTCGACCCAAATCATCACCGCGTGGAAGGCCATTCATGTTTGTGCAAAAGAAATGCAGGACCTAGTGACTCTTCATCAATTACCAGGCCCTAAATATAATCACAATCAGGAACCGGTACCTGATTCCCTGAATCGATGATCTCCTTGACCATCTCAAGGGGGCCAAATACTTCAATAAGATTGATATAAAGTCTCTCTACCATCAGGTCTTTTTGAATGGTTGGTCATGCCCTTTGGTTTGACGAATTCCCCATAATATTTCATGAGGATGATGGACAGTATCTTGCAGCCTTTCACCAATTCTTTTATGGTGGTGTATCCAGATGACATCCTCATCTACAACAAGAATTGTGCATAACACTTGCAACATATTCAACAGGTTATGCACACTCTACGACATCAAAAGCTATATGAAAATTTGGAAAAATGATCCTTCGGCATGGACATGGTCCAATACCTAGGATACATTGTTGAGGAGCATGGGGTGCATGTGGATCCAATCAAGATTTAGGTCATTCGTGACTCACCAGCCCCAAACACACTCACCGAGATTTAGATATTTTTAGGCCTTCCCAATTTCTATCACAGGTTCTTGTTGGGATTCTCCCATATTGCATGGGCCCTTAGCCAAGTAACTAGGGGTGGTGGTAAGGAAAATTTTATGTGGGGCCTATCACAAAAAAAATCATTCGATGATTTGAAGTAGCACTTGTGCTCAGCCCTAGTGCTCTGATTACTCGACCTGGAACAACCCTTTGATATCGAGACAAATGCTTCAAACTATGACGTGGGTGCAGTTCTCACTCAACATAGACACTCCATGGCCTATGATAGTGAGACACTATTAGATGTCATCTATAAGTACCATAATTACGACAAATAAATGTAGTTCACTATGCAAGCCTATTGCCAGTGGAGGCATTACATTATTTGGAAGGAGACTAACATCCACACCGATCATAAGCCACTTTAGTTCATGTATACACGGGGGAAATTGAAGAATGATCGCCATCATAAGTGGTCCACATACTTGCAACAGTTCCATCTCAACATAAAGTATAAGATATGAAGCACTGATCACGTTGCTAATTGTATCAACCTCCCACGAGTTGCAGCACTCTCCACGGTGCTAAAATCCTGTAGCCACGAGACTTCAAGATGGCCCCAACTCTATGAGAGAGATCCTGACTTCGCCGCCACCTACCAGATATTGGGAACAAATAGAATTGTCATTGATTTCCATCTTCAGGACAGGTTGTTGTGCCATATGGGCCATCTCTATGTTCCATCAAGCGAGCGAGCGAAGCTGATTTGGGAATCTCACTATAGTCAGGTGGCGGGACACTTCGGTTTAGAAAATACAGAGGCAGTGTTGCAATAACATTTCAATTGGTCGAAACTTCGACAGGATGTCAACAAGTATATCAGGTCCTGCACTGCTTGCACCATTGCCAAACCGTCCATTAAGAAATAGGGCATGTACAACCCTCTTCCTACTTCTGAAAGGCTCTAGGAATCCATCTCTATGGATTGCATGTCGGGCCTTTCGTCAACCAAGTGGGGAAATGACTGTGTTTTTTTGGTGGTTGATCGTTTTTTCTAAAATGGCGATTCTAGCTGCCTGCAAGAAGATAATCACATTAGAGGCCATTGCCAAGCTCTTCTTCATACGAGTGTGGGTATATTTTAGGATACCACAATCCATCATCTCAGATTGGGACAACCGGTTCCTCAACACATTATGGTCATGGTCGAGCCTCTGGTCAATGTTGGACACCAAGCTCACTAAATCCATTTCCTTCCACCCCCAAACGGATGACCAAAACGAGGTCCTCAACCAGATGATTGTGCATATCCTACACAAGTACAATTCCAAGAATACTCACACATGGGATGAGATTCTTAAATATGTTCAACATAGCTACAACAAATCCATACATAGATCAATCAACCACAACCCCTTTCAGGTGGGGATGGTATTTCAGCCATTGGGTCCCATTGATGTTGCACTACGTGTGGAGGCCACCCAGAGAAGAATCTTCCCATTCTCAAACTGAAGCTGAAAAATCTACCTAGTTCATTGAGTGGATCCAACACATCCACCAACAGGTTCATAATATTTTGCAGAAGTCCAATTCCAATTACAAGCAACGCCACGATCAACACCGGGTGCCACACAAGTTTCAGGTGGTAGATAAGTTTGGTTAAACTTGCAAAATGAACGCCCTACACGACCCCATCAGAAGCTTCGTCCACTTTGATATGGACCTTATACCATCACCAAGGTTGTGGGTGACAATTATTTTGAGCTAAACATTCAACCCTTCCTTGGCTTGCACCCAGTGTTTAATGTGGACCTTTTTCAATCATACTTTCCACCGTTATTGGACACCTGAGAGGTAGCAGAAAAATTGACACCAATAGATCTCAAACCTGACTGCATGGAACATGCATCCACTGATCAGATCGTGGAGACACGGGTCAAGAGAACTCGCCAACACAAGTTTCATCTTGACCATGTTTTCAA
The DNA here is from genome assembly GCA_009831015.1 of Picea engelmannii. Taxonomy (NCBI): domain Eukaryota; kingdom Viridiplantae; phylum Streptophyta; class Pinopsida; order Pinales; family Pinaceae; genus Picea; species Picea engelmannii. The sequence goes on along the minus strand of ML809528.1, from coordinate 23,509 downwards.
AGTAGGGCAACTCCTACACCAAGGAAAGTGTCTCACCCAGGGACAAATTCAACAGAAATTTCCTCATATGATGGGGGAACTCAATGTAATGGAGACCATTTCTTCCTAAGGGAGGAGGATATATCTAGGTGGATATCAGTGGCCACACACCTATTCCAACTGGCTCACATACAATTTTCATCTTGACAGTTTTTTTCTAGCTTTTCGGGTCCTAAACTTCTGGGGTTGTTTTGAGGCCCTAAACAATGTATTTTTGGCCCGCCACAACCACATTGAAGATAAAGTCAAATTGTGATTGCATAATGTGTATTCCTCAAATCTAACTTTCCAATGGGCTATCATGTGTCTAAAACAAAGATCATATACAAAAGTTACAACCCCATGAAGTCGATTTACCAACTTACCCCAACGAGGCCCACATGACTTTTAGTGCTTCATCTCCTAGGGTTAGGTTTTTGGATTTCTAGGGTTTTGGAATTCATGTTTGATGTAGAAATGCCTTTGGAGCCTCATTGTACTCATCTTCTTGTGAATGAGTGTAGTCGTCACATCTCTTCTCAGAGATAAGCTGTCGCCATTCTAGCAAGCTTGTTTCATTCTACATTTTACAGTTTCAACATATTTCTTTATTGAATAGAAGCCAAGTTTTACTGTATCTATTTTATTTTTCATTGTATCTTTGTGTTAATAATATAGATATGTATTCATTTCACTATGCTTATAAAATCCAAATCATTTATGGGTCCCATGGGACCTCTGCGAGCATTCCAGATCTTCCTAGACCTCTGTGAGCATTCCTTAGATCCTCCTCGATCAAATTGTTTGTCTGAAACTTGTTTTCTACTTAATTCCAAAGGCCGACCATCTTGCATGAGGACTACCCCAATTCCTTTTCCTCCCGCATCACATTCCAATACAAAAGTCTTGGTGAAATCTAGGAGTGCTAGGACAGACATCGTGCACATAGCCTCTTTCAAGGCATGGAAGGAGTGATCAATGACATAAGTCCAAGTGAAGGAATTATTTTTAAGGAGAACAGTGAGAGGTGCTGCAATATTTTCATAATTCTTAACAAACTTGTGATAATAACCTGTTAAACATAAAAATCCACGCAAGCTCTTAATATTTTTAGGGCGAGGCCAATCCTGAATAACTTCAATTTTTTTAGGATCCACCCTTACACCTTCCTTGCCAACAATATGACCCAGGTACTCCACTTCTAAGATTCCAAAGACACATTTCAATTGTTTGATGGAAATTCAGTGTTGAGAGAGTATATGGAGAACTTGATCCACATGGGTGAGATGGGATGTCCAAGTTTTACTATAGATGATATTATCATCAAAGAAAACTAAGACAAAATGACGGAGAAAAGAACAAAAGACATTATTCATGAGACTTTGGAAAGTGTAAGGGGAATTACATAGGCCAAAGGGCATGACCAAGAACTCATAGTGACCCTCATGATCTCTAAAGGTAGTCTTGGGAATGCCTTCTTCTTTCATACAGATTTTGTGGTAGCCAGAATGAAGATCAAGTTTAGTAAAGTACTGAGCACCACTCAATTCAT
>ML809528.1:0-14529 GCA_009831015.1 Picea engelmannii | reverse complement strand
AAGATCAATTTATGCAGATTAAGGACATAATGTTAGGGACCTAACTTCCCTAACCCCTCACATAGGTAGAATAATATATTTTTGATGTAATAAAGGTCGACATTAGTTTATAAGGCCTATTTAATAAATGGGAACAAGTCAACATAATAATACTGTTATAACCCTAAATTGCACCACACATGCTTACCTGGCATCAAGCCAACTCATATCCCTTCCTTGCCAAAACTTTGCTAAACAACTCTTTGAAAATCCTCTTGTGTCAAGGCCCACGTGCCCTAACCCATTACTGGACGTGTGTGCATGATGGATGACTCACAACATCCCGCGTGTACCTAACAAAGCACGAAAAAAGGAAAGTTGCCGACGGAACAAAAAGCTATGGGTCAGTTAACTGAAACTCCCGACCATGCATGGCCGAGGGTTCGTCCAAAACCCTAGCTCCTTCTAGCATATAAAAGAAGGGGTAGGGGTACCATTTGGAGGAGGAAACAATATAGCAAAGAAACTCTGCCCATTTACGTAATCCATTGTCCCAACCCTTTAGCCTTTCCTCATGCCAAAGGAGATTTAACGCAAAGTAGTTGAAGGACAGAAGAAGAGGAGCCCAGGATCAGGTTCAAGGAGCGGTGGCCGGTCTCAGTTTTTTTGTAAGTTGATTCACTTTCAGTAATAAAAAGAATACTTTTCCCATCCCAATGCATGAATTGTCTATGGTTTGATTAATTTATGCTTGATTTCTAACCCTTGAGTATAGAAGTAGCATGCATGCATAGTTTTTGTTTGTCTTGAGTGCAGGTCATCTGTGGAAGGAGCAGCGCAAGCAAGTAATCGAAGAGCAATGGATGATCTACATCGAACGCCGGTAATAAGGTTGGTGGTCCTTTTCCATGCATTTACTGTGAAAAAGGGGTTTAAATCTTAGGTTGTAGGTAAAAAAGTAGTTTCTATTCGGTCAAAATATGCATGCAAGTCTGACCCTAGTTTACTAGTTCGTAGGGTGTTTTTCCCAACAACAAATACCTAATAGAATATTTCGCTTCTAGAAATATCTTCCACTAGAAGGTTCTTTAGAAGATAGAATTAGTATAAATAAGAGTAGGAGGCATGAATTTTTTTTTCTTGAGAATTATTGTAATAGAGCTCTGCTCTGCTGGAGATTTCCCCCTCAAAGAGGCAAGTGAGCATTGATTTCTTGAATAAAGGTATATTTTTTGGTGTTTCTCTTCTCAATATTATGTTGTTCCATTGATATCTACTAAATGTTCATGTTCTTGCATATTATATTACATCTGGTACCTTACAAATGGTATCCGAGCACTTTCCTTGGCAGGAATTGTGGGTTAATTTTTTTCAGGGTAGAGACATGTTCCAGCATCTTAAAACTACAAAGATATGCCATTTGGCACATAAATATGTGGTCGGGGAACCATACATGCATGAACTACAAATGGTTCTTAAGCACACATTGTTTTCCACTGTTGGCATAGGGGTAGACCCAGGGTTCAAAGCTTCAACAATGCACCAACAAAACCCTAACTACTAGCCCTTTCAGCAACACCTGTGAAGCAGATGAAGTCTCACCAGAGGTAGAGGCATGGGGGGTTGCAGGACTCGGGTGTCTACAACCTAGCTGGGACACAGATCTGTGATTACAACACTTAATAGAGCACTTTAGCCAATACAATGCATTTAAGTTATGATTCTTACTCACATCACAGATTAACCCTAACTACAAATCAACGCAATAGTAATCAAGATTAAGTACATATAATCAATTAGCACATATCATCAGAACAAATCTAACATTCATTCACATCATAAACATTAAGCATCCATGGATCTGTCTATTATACATCAAGAATAATGCACTAAGCAATTAGAGACATAAATGACATAAACAAAATTACACAAAGCACATCAACACAGGATATACATGGTTCACCCCAGTGTGGGGCTATGTCCACCAACTCTTCTTCTTCTTTATTAGTCTCTTCCAATCTTCTTACATGCACCAAGCCACAGATCGAACTCCACAAGGGATAAGAGATCTGCATGCACCTCGCCAGATCCTCCTTCCCATAATTGGATCAAAGCGCAAAGCCTTACACAATCTGTCTTCACCAAGCACTTACCAAAACGCTTACACTTAGCTTTGCAAGCCTTAACTCATTCGTGCACAAAGCCAACTAGCCATGAACTAATTCGAACAATGACTAGTAACTTACCACTTGCACTAAGCGGATTCTAATACTTCTTACATCACGTAGCTATCTATTTATACATTTACAAAAGGGCCTAAACATGGGTAAAACCCATGGGCCGACATCCCATACCCGTTACATAAACCCTAAAAGACAAAAAAGCATGCAAAATGAGCGAGATCCCTCGATCTCCACTTCGCCTGGGCGCCACATCTTAGACCAGCCTGTCGAAGTCCCAAAAGTGGTCAAACATGACTAGCATTTCCTCAAAACCTTCTCAAGGGCCAACAACCATCCTTGTAACCCCTGTTGGTACCCCTTCGAGTGGTAGGGTATCAAAAAACACCTATATATGAATTGGCCTAGATCTCCTGAAGCCCTCCATATGAAAATTGATCAGTCGCCTGACTGCCATAGTGCCACTGAGAACAACACTTGGGAAGATACTCTCTAGTACCTGGGTAATCGGGTAGTATGACTAAGGGTAAATTCTAGCCTCCTTAGTTGGTGCTCTGAGATATTGGGACGAGTACTACTGTTCAACCCGGCACATATATTAGAGAGATATATCACATGGAATACTCTTGTTTGTAGAACCCTCAACACCTTAACCCTTGGGATGGAAATAGAACAGAAAAGGAACATACCAAATCTATTGTCATGCAACCTTTCCTCCTGCATTCAGGTTGCGAAATTACTACACCTTTCTTCCTGTTAAGAATCTAGGCATTTCGTCACTACAATATTATTCAGATCGGAGTATAACTCTGCAAGAGTAAAAAAAAATAAAAAAGAGTATAGTGGTCCAACCAACACCCTTATTTGGGACCTATCCCACTAGATTCCCCTTTTTTCCCTGATAGTCGTTATACCTATCACCTGTCACCATTTTTCTTTGTGGTCCCACCCACCCTTCTTGACAACCATATTTTTCTCATATCCCTTTAGATTCCTCTATTTTCCCCGTTTTTTGTGATACCCTTCACCTATAAGATTTTTAGTGCGGACCCGTCTGCCTATTTTTTCCTCTGCCCAAATGCCCACCACCCGAGCCCAAGAACTCAATACCTTGATTTTCGATAATCTCCATAACAAGGAGGTAATCAAGACTATCAATTCCAACCTTGACATGCTCAATTCCTTTATTCGTACTCTCCAGGACCAATGTAAAAACATCAAAGATGCACTAGCCCAATTGGTGAGAATCTCGCTGAACCCAACCTCTCTTGAACAACCTTCCTATCAGGAAGACAATGACTATTTCCATTACCAAGGTCCTCATTCCATCTACCTTCCTCAAGATCTTTTCTTTCCCATAATTGAGGTGAACAAATTTGATGGCTCGGATTCCACAGGCTAGGTCACTCAAATTGAACATTATTTCTCTTTGCATGACATTGCTAATGATTTAGCCAAGCTTCATTATGTTATCCTACATTTGAATCTAGAAGGTTGGAAATGGTGGAAATGGTGGTGAAAGGCAGGCCAAGGGTATGTGGCTTGGACACAGTTTCTTGCAGATATTTATGACCTCTTTGACTCTGACACCCATCATTTAGGTTGATTGACCAAGTTGAAGCAGATTGGGATAGTGGAAGACTTATTGCATCCTTTGAGCACTTGGATTTTAGAACGGTTGGCATGCCAGATGCCTTCTTCCAGGAATGCTTTATCAATGGTCTGAATGATGAAATTCGTACCCATGTTCTCATGGCCCACCCCCAAACTTGGTTCGAAGCTACTCAATGAGTCAAGGAAGCCCAACAGATTGTCTCCTCCCATACCAGAAAACTATCTTTTCTTCCTTGCCCTAAACCCACCAATCCTACCCCTCCTGCAAACCCCCTCAAGATCCATAAATTAACCTAGGAAGAAATGGTTGAACACCAACTCAAAGGTCTTTTCTATAATTGTGGTGACAAATATTTTCTAGGGCACAAGTGTAAGGAACAAAAAAAATTTATGGCCATGACAGAGGATGTTTCTAAAGAGGATTCCGTTGTTCCCCTGGTGGGGGAACTACCACCCATAGTTGATATAACTCTACCCTATGATCCACCAGAATTTGAACGGATGATTTCACTAAATTTCCTCATGGGATTCTCTGCTCCCTAGACCCTAAAGCTAATTGGTTACATTAAGAATCAAAAAGTCATCATTCTTGTTGACAGTGGTAGAACCCATAATTTTATTCATTTCCACATTTCCCAAGAAGTCAATTGTTATATCCATGTTGTCAATAATTTTTTAATCATAATGGAGGTTCCATGAAATGTGGAGGATGTTGTGAAAATGTGTGGCTCAAAATTGGTTAGTATAACCTGAAATCCCATATGTTTTCTATAGACATGGGCGGTTGTGACATTGTTCTAGGTTTTGAATGGTTATGCACTGTGGGCCCCATTCTCATAGATTTTAAGGAATTAACCATGCAATAACAACAAGAGGGACAATAGTATCAGTTTCGAGGAATCACAATAGGTTCCTCTAAGATAATCAGTTCTCATCAAATGGAAAAGCTTCTAAAAAAAGGTCATTTGGGTATTACTTCCCAACTCCATTCCATTCAAGTAGTTGAGACACTCTCAGTGCATCTTGACCTCCAATCTATCATATCAAAACACCAAGTTGTTTTTTCCACTCCCCAAGGACTTCTCCCTTCCCGTGATGTTCATGATCATGCCATTCCTCTTATTCCCAACAATATTCCTCCCAATGTTCTCCCTTATCATCATCCCTTTTCCCAGAAGATTGAAATTGAGAAAATCATTCAAGAAATACTCGAACCATGTATTATATACCTAGTACTATCCCTTATTCTTCTCATGTGGTCATGGTACTCAAGACAGAAGGTACTTGGTGCATGTGTCCTAAATTTCGCACCCTCAATAAACTTACCATCAAAGACAAGTTTCACATTCATGTCATTGATGATCTCTTGTATGAATTGAGTGGTGCTCAGTACTTTACTAAACTTGATCTTCATTCTGGCTACCACAAAATCTGTATGAAAGAAGAAGGCATTCCCAAGACTACCTTTAGAGATCATGAGGGTCACTATGAGTTCTTGGTCATGCCCTTTGGCCTATGTAATTCCCCTTACACTTTCCAAAGTCTCATGAATAATGTCTTTTGTTCTTTTCTCCGTCATTTTGTCTTAGTTTTCTTTGATGATAATATCATCTATAGTAAAACTTGGACATCCCATCTCACCCATGTGGATCAAGTTCTCCATATACTCTCTCAACACTGAATTTCCATCAAACAATTGAAATGTGTCTTTGGAATCTTAGAAGTGGAGTACCTGGGTCATATTGTTGGCAAGGAAGGTGTAAGGGTGGATCCTAAAAAAATTGAAGTTATTCAGGATTGGCCTCGCCCTAAAAATATTAAGAGCTTGCGTGGATTTTTATGTTTAACAGGTTATTATCACAAGTTTGTTAAGAATTATGAAAATATTGCAGCACCTCTCACTGTTCTCCTTAAAAATAATTCCTTCACTTGGACTTATGTCATTGATCACTCCTTCCATGCCTTGAAAGAGGCTATGTGCACGATGTCTGTCCTAGCACTCCTAGATTTCACCAAGACTTTTGTATTGGAATGTGATGCGGGAGGAAAAGGAATTGGGGTAGTCCTCATGCAAGATGGTCGGCCTTTGGAATTAAGTAGAAAACAAGTTTCAGACAAACAATTTGATCGAGGAGGATCTAAGGAATGCTCACAGAGGTCTAGGAAGATCTGGAATGCTCGCAGAGGTCCCATGGGACCCATAAATGATTTGGATTTTATAAGCATAGTGAAATGAATACATATCTATATTATTAACACAAAGATACAATGAAAAATAAAATAGATACAGTAAAACTTGGCTTCTATTCAATAAAGAAATATGTTGAAACTGTAAAATGTAGAATGAAACAAGCTTGCTAGAATGGCGACAGCTTATCTCTGAGAAGAGATGTGACGACTACACTCATTCACAAGAAGATGAGTACAATGAGGCTCCAAAGGCATTTCTACATCAAACATGAATTCCAAAACCCTAGAAATCCAAAAACCTAACCCTAGGAGATGAAGCACTAAAAGTCATGTGGGCCTCGTTGGGGTAAGTTGGTAAATCGACTTCATGGGGTTGTAACTTTTGTATATGATCTTTGTTTTAGACACATGATAGCCCATTGGAAAGTTAGATTTGAGGAATACACATTATGCAATCACAATTTGACTTTATCTTCAATGTGGTTGTGGCGGGCCAAAAATACATTGTTTAGGGCCTCAAAACAACCCCAGAAGTTTAGGACCCGAAAAGCTAGAAAAAAACTGTCAAGATGAAAATTGTATGTGAGCCAGTTGGAATAGGTGTGTGGCCACTGATATCCACCTAGATATATCCTCCTCCCTTAGGAAGAAATGGTCTCCATTACATTGAGTTCCCCCATCATATGAGGAAATTTCTGTTGAATTTGTCCCTGGGTGAGACACTTTCCTTGGTGTAGGAGTTGCCCTACTTTGAAAACATGGTCAAGATGAAACTTGTGTTGGCGAGTTCTCTTGACCCGTGTCTCCACGATCTGATCAGTGGATGCATGTTCCATGCAGTCAGGTTTGAGATCTATTGGTGTCAATTTTTCTGCTACCTCTCAGGTGTCCAATAACGGTGGAAAGTATGATTGAAAAAGGTCCACATTAAACACTGGGTGCAAGCCAAGGAAGGGTTGAATGTTTAGCTCAAAATAATTGTCACCCACAACCTTGGTGATGGTATAAGGTCCATATCAAAGTGGACGAAGCTTCTGATGGGGTCGTGTAGGGCGTTCATTTTGCAAGTTTAACCAAACTTATCTACCACCTGAAACTTGTGTGGCACCCGGTGTTGATCGTGGCGTTGCTTGTAATTGGAATTGGACTTCTGCAAAATATTATGAACCTGTTGGTGGATGTGTTGGATCCACTCAATGAACTAGGTAGATTTTTCAGCTTCAGTTTGAGAATGGGAAGATTCTTCTCTGGGTGGCCTCCACACGTAGTGCAACATCAATGGGACCCAATGGCTGAAATACCATCCCCACCTGAAAGGGGTTGTGGTTGATTGATCTATGTATGGATTTGTTGTAGCTATGTTGAACATATTTAAGAATCTCATCCCATGTGTGAGTATTCTTGGAATTGTACTTGTGTAGGATATGCACAATCATCTGGTTGAGGACCTCGTTTTGGTCATCCGTTTGGGGGTGGAAGGAAATGGATTTAGTGAGCTTGGTGTCCAACATTGACCAGAGGCTCGACCATGACCATAATGTGTTGAGGAACCGGTTGTCCCAATCTGAGATGATGGATTGTGGTATCCTAAAATATACCCACACTCGTATGAAGAAGAGCTTGGCAATGGCCTCTAATGTGATTATCTTCTTGCAGGCAGCTAGAATCGCCATTTTAGAAAAAACGATCAACCACCAAAAAAACACAGTCATTTCCCCACTTGGTTGACGAAAGGCCCGACATGCAATCCATAGAGATGGATTCCTAGAGCCTTTCAGAAGTAGGAAGAGGGTTGTACATGCCCTATTTCTTAATGGACGGTTTGGCAATGGTGCAAGCAGTGCAGGACCTGATATACTTGTTGACATCCTGTCGAAGTTTCGACCAATTGAAATGTTATTGCAACACTGCCTCTGTATTTTCTAAACCGAAGTGTCCCGCCACCTGACTATAGTGAGATTCCCAAATCAGCTTCGCTCGCTCGCTTGATGGAACATAGAGATGGCCCATATGGCACAACAACCTGTCCTGAAGATGGAAATCAATGACAATTCTATTTGTTCCCAATATCTGGTAGGTGGCGGCGAAGTCAGGATCTCTCTCATAGAGTTGGGGCCATCTTGAAGTCTCGTGGCTACAGGATTTTAGCACCGTGGAGAGTGCTGCAACTCGTGGGAGGTTGATACAATTAGCAACGTGATCAGTGCTTCATATCTTATACTTTATGTTGAGATGGAACTGTTGCAAGTATGTGGACCACTTATGATGGCGATCATTCTTCAATTTCCCCCGTGTATACATGAACTAAAGTGGCTTATGATCGGTGTGGATGTTAGTCTCCTTCCAAATAATGTAATGCCTCCACTGGCAATAGGCTTGCATAGTGAACTACATTTATTTGTCGTAATTATGGTACTTATAGATGACATCTAATAGTGTCTCACTATCATAGGCCATGGAGTGTCTATGTTGAGTGAGAACTGCACCCACGTCATAGTTTGAAGCATTTGTCTCGATATCAAAGGGTTGTTCCAGGTCGAGTAATCAGAGCACTAGGGCTGAGCACAAGTGCTACTTCAAATCATCGAATGATTTTTTTTGTGATAGGCCCCACATAAAATTTTCCTTACCACCACCCCTAGTTACTTGGCTAAGGGCCCATGCAATATGGGAGAATCCCAACAAGAACCTGTGATAGAAATTGGGAAGGCCTAAAAATATCTAAATCTCGGTGAGTGTGTTTGGGGCTGGTGAGTCACGAATGACCTAAATCTTGATTGGATCCACATGCACCCCATGCTCCTCAACAATGTATCCTAGGTATTGGACCATGTCCATGCCGAAGGATCATTTTTCCAAATTTTCATATAGCTTTTGATGTCGTAGAGTGTGCATAACCTGTTGAATATGTTGCAAGTGTTATGCACAATTCTTGTTGTAGATGAGGATGTCATCTGGATACACCACCATAAAAGAATTGGTGAAAGGCTGCAAGATACTGTCCATCATCCTCATGAAATATTATGGGGAATTCGTCAAACCAAAGGGCATGACCAACCATTCAAAAAGACCTGATGGTAGAGAGACTTTATATCAATCTTATTGAAGTATTTGGCCCCCTTGAGATGGTCAAGGAGATCATCGATTCAGGGAATCAGGTACCGGTTCCTGATTGTGATTATATTTAGGGCCTGGTAATTGATGAAGAGTCACTAGGTCCTGCATTTCTTTTGCACAAACATGAATGGCCTTCCACGCGGTGATGATTTGGGTCGAATGTGCCCTTTTTGGAGTAGTTCTTTGATCTAACGCTTGATCTCCTCATTTTCTAGCAAGGAGAAATGATAGACCGGTCCATTGGGTAGCAGTGCCTTGGGGGTTAGATCGATTGAATGCTTGACTTGACAATGTAGAGGTACCCCAATGGATGAGGAGAAGATATCTTTGTATTATTCCATGACCTTATCTACTTTCTTCTCCTGCGTGGAGATATCGACCACAAAGGCCATGGATGTGGTTGAAACCTTTTGATCACTTTGAGATCGAATCACGAAGAAGACAAAATTGCTAGTCTGAGAAATGAAATTCCTGCATTTCTTGGCAGAGATCAAGGAAATGAGAGTAGGTGGGACTACCTCGGGTATCCTGTACAATATCTTATCCATGGTAATAAAAAAATTGTGAGGCCTAGACTCATATATAGCATGATGTTTCCAGAAATAAGGTTGGCCCAAAAGAACATCACGAAATTCAAGGGGAGTGACATCACACAATACCTCATCTTTGAAGGGATTGATGTCGTAGGATAGGAGGCACTGTTGGCTGACATGAAGATCACTTCCTTGGAGGAGCCATCTGATGGTGTATGGTTGAAGGTGTGGTGTTGTCGATAGGGCTAGACACTTGATGACCACCACTAAGATGAGGTTCTTCTGGCTACCACTTTCAACGATGAAGTGCAATAGAGTACCCTTCACCCACATCTATGAATGAAAGAGGTGCTTGCCTTCCTCTGGCTCGTCAGGTTCACGAGGTTGGATCTTGGTGGTAGCAATGGTGGCACTGGGTTCAACGTCAATAATCTGTCTCTGCTTTTCTAGTTCAGAATCAGAGTCAAAACCCACATCTGATTCATAGGATTTCACCTCAACCACCAATGACTTCTTCGAGCTACAATCAACAGTATTATTCCAGGGGCTCTTATGGAAGTCACACCACTTCTCGATGTATTTCTTCGTCTTTCCATTGTCCAAATTTGTTTGTGTCCTAGACTAGTTTTCCTGAGGTTGCCCATATTTTCTTTGCCCTTTGTTCTTTGGGTTGGGGCTCCCCTTACACTGCTTGTCCTGTGAGGGGTTCCCAGATCCAAAGTTTTGTTTCTTTTGTTTAAGCTTCTTTTGATAGTATATCGATAAGTCGTGCCCAAGGACGAGATGTCTAGAAACTCTATTTATGTCTGGATGTATCTATGCATACCATCATGGTACTTGAGCACCAAATGTCGCTCATAATAGTTGATACCCAACTTGGTGCGCAAGGTATGGAAGATATTTGTAAACTTTAGCACTGTTTGGTCCCTTTCATGTTGTAGTGTGGTCCATCTTTTATACAGGTTGTCATAACTTCCAACAGGGTATTATTGTTCATTACTAGCATTCCTGAAGGACTCTAAGGTGAGTGTGATTGTAAATAATGAGGGTTCCTTTGTTTCCTTTTTCTCACAGAAAGTCTCCCACCAATATTTGATATGGGGATGACTTTGAGGAGCGCAAATGTAATCTTTTCTCTATTGGAAAAATTATGGATAAAAAAATAACCTTCTAGCATATTCAACCATTTTTCTACAACATTTGTGTATATCTGACCTTCAAATATAGGAATATCAAATTTTATTTGTACCTTGAATGGATTGGTGCCTCCACACGAGGAATATGTATCGTATGTTGGTAGTCATCGAAGGATTTGCGCAAAACTATCCATCATCTTGTTCCTTTGTTACGCGAGGGCTTCCTCAAGCAACAATTTGAAAGGATCTCTTTTCTCGTCGTATTTATTTTCTCCCACCATGGAAGGTCTCTTAGGCATGCGAGATCTCTTATCCTCAATATAAACAAGATCGAGACCCAATTCTTTTTACCCTGACCTCGTTGGGGACATGCACTTAGAAAGACAAGGAGCAAACTGCTCTAATACCACTGATTCAGATTTTATGAGCAGAAAAAAATGAATACATATCTATATTATTAACATAGAGATACAATGAAAAATAGCAGAGATACAGTAAAACTTGGCTTCTATTCAATAAAGAAATATGTTGAAACTGTAAAATGCAAACTGAAACAGGCTTGCTAAAATGGCGACCGATTATCTCTAAGAAGAGATGTGATGGTTGTGCTCATTCGCAAGAATATGAGTACAATGAGGCTCCAAAGTCCTTTTTACATCAAACATGAATGTCAAAAACCTAGACATCCAAAAACCTAACCCTAGGAAATGAAGCGTCAAAATTCATGTGGGCCCCGTTGGGGTAAGTTGGTACATCAACTTCTCGGGGTCGTAACTTTTGTATACAATCTTTGTTTTAGGCACATTATATCACATTGGAAAGGTCTATTCGAGGACTACATATTATTCCATCACACTTTGATTTTGTATTCAATTTTGTTGCAGTAGGCCAAAAAAACGTTGTTTAGGGCCTCAAAACAACCCCAGAAGTTTAGGACCTGAAAAGATAGAAAACAATTGTCAAAATGAAAATTGAAACTGCCAAGATGAAATTTGTATGTTGGCCAGTTGGAATAGGTGGGTGGCCACCAATATCCACCTGGATCTATCCTCCTCCCTTAGGAATAAATGGTATCCATTGCATTGAGTTCCGCCATCATATGAGGAAATTTCTGTTGAATTTGGCCCTGGGTGAGACACTTTCCTTGGTGTAGGAGTTTCCCTACTTTGACAACACGATAAAGATGAAACTTGTGTTGGTGAGTTCCTTGACCTATGTGTCCACGATTTGATCAGTGGATGCATGTTCCATGTAATTAGGGTTGATATCTATTGGTGTCAATTTTTCTGCTACCTCTGAGTTGTCCAATAATGGTGGAAAGTATGGCTAAAAAAGGTCCACATTAAACACTGGGTGCAAGCCAAGGAAGGGGTGAATGTTGAGCTCAAAATCATTGTCACCCACAACCTTAGTGATGGTATAAGTTCCATAGTATATTGGACAAAGCTTCTTATGGGGTCATGTAAGTCGTTCTTTTTTCAATTTTAACCAAACTTTATCTCCCACCTGAAACTTGTGTGGCACCCGGTGTTGATCATGACGTTGCTTGTACTTGGACCTGGACTTCTACAAAATATTATGAACTTGTTGGCAAATGTGTTGGATCCGCTCAATGAACCAGGTAGATTTTTTATCTTTAGTTTGAGCATGAAAAGATTCTTCCTAGGTGGCCTCCAGGCCTAGTGCAACATCCATTTGACCCAATAGTTGAAATACCAACCCCACCTAAAAGGGGTTGTGATCGATTGATCTATGTATGGATTTGTTGTAGCTATGTTGAACATAAGTAAGAATCTCATCCCATTTGTGGGGATGCTTGGAATTGTACTTGTGTAGGATCTTCACAATCATTCGGTTGACGACCTCGTTTTGGTCATCCGTCTGGGGGTGGAAGGCGGTGGATTTAGTAAGTTTGGTGTCCAACAGTGACCAGAGGCTCGACCATAATGTGTTGAGGAACCGGTTGTCCCAATATGAGATGATGGATTGTGATATCCTAAAATATACCCACACTCGTATAATATGATCTTGGAAATGGCCTCTAATGTGATTATCTTCTTGCAGGCGGCTACAATCGCCATTTTAGAAAAACGATCAACCACCACAAAAACACAGTCATTTTCCCACTTGGTTGACGAAAGGCCCGACATGCAATCCATCGAGATGGATTCCCAGAGCCTTTCAGAAGTAGGAAGAGGGGTGTACATGCCCTATTTCTTAATGGTCAGTTTGGCAATGGTGCAAGCAGTGCGGGACCTAATATACTTGTTGACATCCTATCGAAGTTTCGGCCAATATAAATGTTGTTGCAACAATGCCTCTATCTTTTCTAAACTGAAGTGTCCCGCCACCCGACTGTCGTGAGATTCCCAAATCAGCTTCGCTCACTCGCTTGATGGAACATTGAGATGGCCCATATGGCACAACAACCTGTCCTGAAGATGGAAATCAAAGACAATTTTATTTGTGCTCAATATCTGGTAGGTGGCGGCGAAGTCAGGATCTCTCTCATAGAGTTGGGGCCATCCTAGAGAGACATCACACAATACCTCATCTTTGAAGGGCTTGATGTCATAGGACAGGAGGCACTGTTGGCTAACATGAAGATCACTTCCTTGGAGGAGCCATCTGATGGTGTATGGTTGCAGGTGTGGCATTGTCGATAGGGATATCCACTTGACGACCGTCACTGAGATGAGGTTCTTCTGGCTACCACTATCAACAATGAAGTGCAACAAAGTACCCTTCACCCACATCTATGAATGAAAGAGTCACTTTCCTTCTTCTGGCTCGTCAGGTTCACCAGGTTGGATCTTGGTGGCAGCAACGGTGGCACTGGGTTCAACGCCAATAATCTGTCTCCGCTTTTCTAGTTCTGAATCAGAGTCGAAAACCACATCTGATTCATAGGTTTTCACCTCAACCACCAATGACTTATTTGAGCGGCAATCAACAGTGTTATTCCAGGGGCTCTTATGGAAGTCACACCACTTCCCGATGTATTTATTCGTCTTTCCATTGTCCAATTTTTTTTGTGGCCTAGACTGTTTTTCCTGAGGTTCCCATATTTTCTTTGCAATTTTTTCTTTGGGTTTGAGCTGCCCTTACAATGCTTCTCCTGTGAGGGGTTCCCAGATCCAAATTTTAGTCTCTTTTGTTTAAGCTTCTGCTCGATTTTGACAGTATATCGATAAGCCGCGCCCAAGGATGAGATGTCTAGAAACTCCATTTATGTATGGATGTATCTATGCAGACCGTCATGGTACTTGAGCACCAAATGTCGCTCAAAATAGTTTATACCCAACTTGGTGCGCAAGGTATGGAAGATATTTGTAAACTTTAACACTGTTTGGTCCCTTTCATGTCATAGTGTGGTCCATCTTGTATACAGGTCATCATAACTTCCAACAGGGTATTATTGTTCCTTAATAGCATTCCTGAAGGACTCTGAGGTGAGTGTGATTGTAAATAATGAGCGTTCCTCTGTTTCCTTTTTCTCACAGAAAGTTTCCCACCAATATTTTATATGGGGGATGACTTTGAGGAGCGCAAATGTGATCTTTTATCTATTGGAAAAATTATGGACAGAAAAATACCCTTCTAGTAGATTCAACCATTTTTCTACATAATTTGTGTCTATATGACCTTCAAATATAGGAATATCAAATTTTATTTGTACCTTGAATGGATTGGTGCCTCCACAAGAGGAAGATGTGTCGCATGTTGGTAGTCGTTGAAGGATTTGCGCAAAACTATCCATCATCTCATTCCTCTGTTACG
>ML809527.1:349379-375286 GCA_009831015.1 Picea engelmannii | reverse complement strand
ACTTCCCCTAATGTAATTGTAATAAATATTTCTTGTTTTTTTATATATATTGTCAAAAGTTGGGGGCCCATCTTGTTAAATAAATAACCCTTTCTTTTTTGGCATGGATATGCATTTTTTTTTTGTTCTCATTTAATGGGTATATTTTTCCTAGGCACATTTAAATAAAAAAAAACAATATTTTGTAAGTAGGATTCAAATGGATGACAATTATACTTTTTCTTTCACAATTATTTGAGTTAAAATAAAATAATATAATATTTTGTACAATTCAAAGTTGATGGCATTTGTATTTTTTTTTTTCACAATTTTTTTAAGGGTTAAACTTAAATATAAGTTTTATTTTATATTACAAATTTTGAATGTTAACTTTAAATATAAGTTTGAGTGTTTTACAATGTATAATCTAAATGTTTTATGAAATTGGTTTTTTTTAAGATCATTCAAAATAATGTGAAGGGATATTGGTTATTATACCTTTTACAGTGGTATATAGTATTGGATATGTTATTGATCTATTAGCTGGGGTTTGATCAAAATAGTTTTGAACATTTTTAAAGGTATAACATTACAATTTGATTTTTTTAATTAATTTAGAACATTTTTCTAAATTGTGATTAGTTGTTCAAATGCATCTCTTATCGAAATGACGTCTCGACACATGTGGTGGATTCAATACAACTATTGTTTTATTATTATAGTTGCACATGTGGTGGATTCAATACAACTATTGTTTTATTATTATAGTTGCATAGCCGTAGGTATACGCTGCCATGCAGCCTTATTCTTACAAGAAACTCGTTTATGGCAAAATCTTAACTTTTTTAATATATATATATATATATATATATATATATATATATATATTAAAAATTGAGAACATGTTTGTGTTGAATTCTATTCTGAATTTTTAATTTTTTAATATTTATGAAATAATTTCATGAGTTGGTCAATTCCTAAAAGTGTGTCACTTTTGTGACACTAAGAAGATTGAAAATGAAAGATATTTTTTCTTAGATTGTCCAACCTATATCCATATTAGATCTCATTTCCAAAATATTATCAACCTTTCTAACCCCTTAACTTAACAAAAGTATGATGATCTTGTAAAACTTTTCTTAATGTAAAGAATTGCAAGTAATCACTAATCTTAAGATTAGATAGACCAATTCCATCTTAGTAAACATTAATTATCATCATCATCTTTATTTTTTTATTTTTTAAATATTTATTTTGTATATAAAATAAATAATTTTTAATATTTAAAATATATATAATAATTTTATTATTTTTTAAATATATATGTTATATATATATTATAAGATGTGTATATATCACTGCCGTCCCAGCCAGCACTGACTGAAAATTTGGGACCATTTGAAAATTTGGGGGAATACCTTTTGGGACTATTTGAAAATTTGGTGGAATAATTCAGAAAACACATTAAATTTGGGAATATTTGAAAATTTGAGAAATAATACAGCAAACATTAATTTGGGGCAAGAAAATTTGGAGAAAATTTGGAATTTGCTCTATAGCCGTCCCGGGGTATGCAAAATTTGAAAATTTGGAATTTGCTTTAGCCGTCCCGGGATGCATACCCGTCCCTACAACCAGTGCAACATAGGTATCCACCCACTGTCCGCTACATTTTTGAGGTGACCATCGCAGATATTGAAGACAATTCTTTAGCGCAATCTTCCTCAACGCACCCCTAAATTTCAAATAGGGCTAAGATAACTAAATAATTTCTTCTCTGACTACAACATCATCTAATTATTGATCTGGAGCAAAAATCACACGATTTGTTTGGTATCCAAAAATATTAAATTGCTCTTGCGTAGCCTAGCAACAAATATTTATATTCTACAACGAAAAGCAAAACACAAACAGGTAGCCCAAAAATAGCCATTGATAATCAAGCTGTAGTTTTGTATAGACCATCAAATGTAGTAATTCTGAAAACGAAATTATAAAGGTACATATCAAACTTCCAGCCATTGAATCGGTACATGCTCTGTCCACATCAACCTTCTGTCCATTAATACCATGCATGCTCCTTTCCGTCGCTAAATAAATTAAATGATTATAGTCAGGGTCGTCAAACTTAACAGCGATAACAGTAATTTACAAGTTAAACAACAAACTGAGGTATTAATTTGTAAAAAGTACTTAGAAAAATATCATCGGGGCTGATCAGCCTTAGCAGTCAAACAACAACATACAGTTAACAAAAATACTCCATTAAATTATTTCTGGACATAGTCTTCACTGGCTCTGTGTAGACGACCTTCAAGAATGATTCTGCATAGCTGAAGGCCCTGACCGCCTCACTGGTGATCGACTGTTAGAACAAATTTAGAACTGGTGATCGACTGTTGGAACAAATTTAGAAATAATGTTAAATGCTTGGGTGATTAATTAGAGTACAATACACACCATCCAAATATATATGTATACAATACGCACCTGCGGTCCCGTTCATGAATAGGGCTGGGATCTCTGCCATAATCTGGACTATTCTTACGAGGTCGGCTGGCATAAACAGGACTTGCATCCCTGGCATAATCAGGACTGCGCCTCCCTGGACGCCTTGAATAGATAGGACTTGGAGCCCTACCGTAATCAGGACTGCGCCTCTCTGGACGCCTTGAATAAATAGGACTTGGAGCCCTACCATAGTCAGGACTGCCCCTCATTGCACGCCTACCATATATAGGACTTGCAGATCGATCACGACCACGATCCTCAGCAGATCTGCCATACCGACCTCCTCCTCGAATGGGGCTGGAACGTCCACCCCTTCTATTACCATCCTCGCGTTGAGCATATTCCACTGTGATCTCTCTATCTAATATTTTGCTGAATCACACGAAGTAAAAGATCAGCAAAATAAAAAACAGCATGTAAATATACTAAATGGAAATTCAAACTGAGCGCACTCGGAATCCTGTCTCATACAATAGACTGAATGCAAGGTACTCACATCACATACAATTTTAGATTAATAAATCAAACATACTAAGCAAATGATATGGAACAGACTTCCGCATCTGCATTTAGAAAGGAATTTACAAGTGTTGAAAATAAGAAAACTTCAACTAACCTCATATGGGTGGAGTCGAAAGCTTTCGTTGCTTCTTCTTGTGATTCAAAATGAACAAATGCAAAATTCCTTCTAATCCTTACATTCACCACCTTACCATAGGGCTCAAAATGCCTTTCAAGGTCCCTCGTTCTGGTGTTGTATGGGTCAAAGTTTATCACAAATAATGTCTTTGTTGGCTTCAAACCTGTAACAGATCTTCTGCCATCTTCAGATCGGCGAAGACCTCGGTCAGCATGCTGTAGGAATTTCCACAAAGAGAAGGTAGATATCTTATATTAGCAGCGCGCCGTAATAACTGCCTCCTTTCTTGTATCTGAGAACATTATGTACCACAATCCTGCGAATTAAAACAAAAAGCAACTTGAAAATTTTATAAAAAGACTACCTTTGTCCACTCTACAGTAAGCCGACGTCTTTGCCTGCCAAATTCTGTATTGTCAAGCCCTCGGATGGCATCCTCAGCATCACGTTCATCTTCCATGTAGATGAAAGCATAACCTATAGAAACAAGAGAGATTCAATAAATAAATAAAATATCGACTTCCAAACACATTTGCACTGTGCCCAGGCACAAATGATATCATATATAAGCTATACAAAGAAAACAAAATACAACCTGTAGCTCATTGCTGTAAAGACTTGCTGCATTAGGAGACATCAGGCACAAACCTTCCATGATGTACTAAATGGTCTCAGGTAAGTCTAATCCATAAGTGGCTGTAAGTGGCTGTAAATGGCGGTAGGGTCATCGATCAGGTAAGTGCCTTCACCAGTTATACTCCTTTCTGATTGCAGTAATGTGTCATGGATTCTATCTCTTGACATGCTTGAGCCTGGCTGAAGACTTAACATGGCATGGGAGGGATGAAAAGTAAGTGTCATGAGAAAAATGCAAAATGTCGTTTGTATATCAACTTTGCTGAACAAGGATATAGAAGCTGATCCATGGCATGATGAAAGAATATATGCACAGGATCTCCTGGAAGAGCTTGGACGCTCTTCAATATTCCTGCGCGAAAGAAACTTTTAAGTACAGACGCCTACATTTCAAAAATGTTGCTTCTTAAACTTAGCTTGTAGCCTTGGATACGAACCATAGAGGTTACCATTACGCATTACCAGCTAGAATGAAGACTGAAAACCATGCATCCAACATGATTTCCAAATCTAAAATCAAAGTAATATCGTTTACATATTATGTTCCATTGAGAATTTTAGCTGCAGCCATGTCTTCTGGCACCGGGGATCTTTAACAATAAGTCTCTGCATTTTGTTAGATTGTCGATATTCCCATCCAATGAGGACATTAGTTTGCTATAGGAATTACAAAGGTGAGCTCGCACATTATGGAGGTATGGGTATGGAACCCTACAATGTTGGAACCCAAAACTCACACATAATTCGGACTTTGAAGGGTCTTTCACAACTTGGAAAATAAACTGAGAAATCCTCTTTAGGGTTTTTCTATATACACAGTTTTAGCAGAATGAGCTGAGAGGACCATTCAAGCTTTCTAAATACAGATGGAAATTCTTCTGAGGAGATGAGAAGACTAAACACAGTTTATCTGTTTGGTCAGACATGCTTTCACTGGGTTTAAACAGCCTGGAAAAGAACTTATTAACACATTTAGGGTTTTGACTAAGTACATATCTTTGTATAATGTTTATGCCAATGGGAGCTAAAGCCATCTGAATGACAAAACGCTGTCAGCTAAAGAAACTTACAAACATCTGTTGCGGCAATATACTATTATAAATATATGAAAGATGTATAGATAAAAATTGGGTATTAATATGAACTTGATGCTGTTTATTACCTGATTTCATATCAACCCTGTCGACTCTTCCATATCTGCCAAACAAACGCTCAATGTCTGTCTGGCGAGCCTCGTACTCTATGTTTCCGCAATACAACGGCTTCATCGCTAACCCCCAACTCTTCTTCACTAACTATCCGTTTATTTAAAGAGGGTTCCCTGTAAACAATATAAAAAGAGGACAAAATTAATTAATCATAAAAAATAAATCCATTACAACTCAACAGAAGCCCAGAAAATAACTGAAGAGGTATTTAAAAATAAATTAACCGATGTAAAATAAGAGGAATTGTCGAAAAAATACCCTTCTGTTGGAACCCTAGGGAAACACTGAAGAAAATTTGCGTTCAAACATTGGGGATAAAAATCATAAGACTCTCAGAACCGCTAGGGTTTCTTCAACAAATATCAAAGGAAGCTGCAGTTATAAGATTTCATGTTGAAACCCTAGGGATGAAAAATCATAAAAGCCTTTTCTTTGAGGTTATTTTGAATGTATGAAGCAAAAACAACATAAATTTTAACATTGCAATGGAGATCAGAACAAGTTTATCTGTAATAAGAAAATATATGTTTCGACTTACAGAGAGATTTCGCTCGGCGGAATGAATCGCAACGAAAGACCCCCAAAACACAGAAAGTAAAAACCCAAAATACGAAGATAAAAAGTGTGAGAAGGCGCGTGTCTTATATATATAGTTTCCTTCTTCACAAAACCACCGACTGGGGCACGTCACCAATATGCTTTAACGATGTGGAAAGCAATAATTAAAAAAAACATAACATTTTATTATTACCGTGGAAAGAATATTTTTATATATTAGTTTTTCTAACATTAAAGCTTGCTTGTACGATTAATAGAAGCATTATGTCAAAAGGGACTCTTTTATGTGTATTAGTGATTATTCATGGATGGAGTGTGAAATTTAAACTTTAGAAAATTTGAAATATTTTAGAGTTTATTTTCAAAAAGTTTATGTATTAAAATTAAATTAATAATTGTTTTTTTTTAAATAAATATTGTATGTATTGTGTTAAAGGTGATGATTTTAAAAATATTTGAAGCATTTGTGTTAACTTATTGTTTTTTTTCATGAGTATTTGATAATTGGGTGTCTATTTTACATGGATTTGTGTAAAATAGGGGTCAAGGGCATGTTAGATCATTTGTGGCAAAACCATCTCAAAATGATCTATTTTCCTAAAAATGTCTTGTTTTCAACTTATTGCTAGGTGATTGAATAAGGTTTCTGAGTAATGGAATCTCTTATCATTGATTGTGACTATTTGCTCATCATGGAGCTCGTAGCTCTTCTCCAATGAAAACGTCATGGTAGCGAAGTGGAGCTCATACTCGTAGTCCAGTGCCAAGTAGCCCAATGTCTCTTTCATGTCATGCACAATTTCTCGATCCACGATTGTCATGAAGGAATAGCCATGCTCTATTAGGATCTTCACCAACACCATTGTTAGGTCATGACCCACCAAACCCAGAGTGTAGAAAACATGAGGCAATGTGTAGCCCTTGTAGATTAGCACAACATGTGAGACTACATTCCCTTGATCAACCATGATGCCTATTGTTCATCCATTGGCATAGAACGAGAGCACCCTCTAGATGGTGATATAGGTGGCCCAAAAACTGAGGGTATCAAACATGATCTTGGTCATCATTTAGAGATAGACCTTGGGGTTCCACGGGGGTTCTACTAGTCGAATTGGGTGTTTGTCAAGGAGCAATCCATAGCTTGTTGTTGAAGGTGTGTCATCATATCTTCCCTTGGTCGTAGGCATCCTTTTGCCCCACCCCCACCATCACTCCCATGTGGCATGGTTAGCCTACGATGCTTGGGAACACCATCCTTGGTGCATCGTCGGTTGTGAGGCTAACATTCACAATATTGAAATCATTGTCAAAAAAACACTAGTTGAATTCCATCTATGTCTACCTTGAGATACTACATGTCACATAAAACCCATTTGAACAAGCAAAGCTACATATCACGATTAAAAACACGTTGAAATTAATATATCCCTGTAGCCAATCCATATTTCAAATGAACAATTCAAAACATCTTAATGGTCGTGTAATGGATTTAAGTGAATAAGGTGGCTTCCACAAGTCACAACAATACTTACGATTCACAAAGGGAAAACACCTTGCAACACAATTACTTTAGATTTTATAATTGTTTCATCCAAATGGAAGGGTAGAGGATTTTGATGGATAAATCAAAAACTTTAGTTGTGTGAAAAGTATTAAAGGTGAAGCACAAGAAATACTGGAGAATGGGGCAATGGGACCATATTAGCATGGCAATGGCATATAAAAATCGAACCGTGGGGACTCAATGAAGGAATGTTGTAGGTGATTCTCGCATCGGGTCTATTAAGGACCTAACCTACTTAACCCCTCAAGTGGGTAGAATAATATATTTCCATGTAATAAAGGTCAATATTAATAAGGCCTAGCAATAAGGAGAAATAAGTCAAATGTAAGAAGACCTAATAGAAGCTTTCACTTCTAGAAGGATCTTCCTCTAGATTATTCTTTTTGATAGATAGATTTAGTATAAATAGGAGTAGAAGTTATGAGAAGTTTTGTCTTGAAGAATTATTGTAATAGAGCTCTGCTTTGCTGGAGGTTTCCCCCTCGAAGAGGCAAGTGAACCTTGTTTCCTATCGATAAAGGTATAATTATGGTGTTGTGGTTCCATATAATTTGTTTTTTCGTTGTTATCTCTGCAGTATTTTCACATTATGTTGCTACCTCGGTGTTATTTTCTGCATTATTTATCTTCTCTGCTAATATAATAGACCTGGTATCTTACAAGTGGTATCAGAGCACTTTCCTTGACATAAAATTGTGGGTTAATTTTTTTCAGGGTAGAGACGTATTCTGGCGTCTTAAAGCTACAGAGATCTGTCGTTACGTGCATAAACCCACGGTAAGGGACTAATACACACAGGAAATACAAGTGGTGCTCAAGCACACATATGTTGGACACCCTTGTAACCCATGTTGTTACCCCTTCGAGTGGTAGCACATCAGACAACACCAATATACAGATCGGCCTAGATCTTCTGAAGCCCTCCATAGATAAACCAATTGGTTGCCTGAATGCTATAGTGCCACCAAGAACAACACTCAGGAAGATATTCTCTAATACCTGGGTAGTCGGGTAGTACGACCAAGGGAACAGTCTAGCCTCCTTAGTTGTTTCCCTGAGATATTGGACTGAGTACTATTGTTGGACCCCGCATGTATATCAGAGAGCTATAGCACATGGCAAACCCTTCTATGTAGAAATCATGAATACCCTACCCCTTGGGACGGAAACAAAAACAGAACAGACAAGATCTATTGTCGCGCAACTGTGCCTTCTGCATTATGGTTGTGAAATTACTACACATTTCTTCCTATTAAGCATTTGGGCATTTCGTCACTACAGTATTATTCAGGTCGGAGTATAACTCTACGGAAGTTATAAAAAAAAAAGTGGTCCCGCCAGCACACTTATTTGGGACCTATCCCATTGGGTTCGCCTTTTCTCCCTGATCGTAGTCACACCTTTCATTTTTAATCTTTTTTTTTTCAATGGACCCGACCCCTTCTCAGCTTCCCTATTTTTCTGCCTATTCCATTATATTTCCCTTCTCGCCCTGATCGTCATGGTACCTATCACTTATAAGTCCTTTTTTGTGGTCCTACCCACCCATTTTTCCTTACCCGCACTCCCCCTCTCCAAATGGCCACCAATTGCAACAAAGACCTGCAAGCCTCCATCAATCAAGCCTATGACTCCATCCAACATGTGACATCTAAGATTGGCTCTACCAATTCCCACCTTGCATAATTCGAGACCCAAGTCCAGCACAAATTTGACACCATGGAAGCCAAATTCATGAACCAATTTAACACCCTCTAGTCTGTTGTCAACCAGTTGTTGAACCACACTCCGGGTCCTTCCTCCTCGAACCAACTAGATGATGTTGATTCCTCTCATTATCTACAGTTTCAATCCAACTCCTTTCATCGTGACCCTTGTCTTCCCCACATTGAGGTCAATAAATTTGATGGCTCTGATCCTACAGGTTGGGTCACTCAAATGGAGCATTATTTTTCTCTGCATGGTATTACTCACGAGTTGGCCAAACTTCACTATGTTTTCCTCTATCTATATCCTGAACGATGGAAATGGTGGTAATGGCATACAAATTCACGTCAGGGGTATATTGTCTAGACCTAGTTTGTTAGAGAGCTCTATGACCACTTTGACATTGATACCCACTATCTCAGTCGTTTGACAAAGTTGAAACAGTCAATCACGGTGGAAGACTTTATAACTACTTTTGAGCATTTGGCCTTTCAAACCGAGGGCATGTCATATGCGTTCGTCCATGAATGCTTTATCAGTGGCCTAAAGGATGAAATTTGATCCCAGGTTCTCATGGCCCGCCCTCATACTTGGTTGGAAGCTACTAAACGTGCTAAAGAGGCCCAACAAGTTGTTTTTTCCCATAACAAAAAACCCTCTTTTGTTCCTCACCCTCGACCCACTAATCA
Organism: Picea engelmannii; assembly: GCA_009831015.1. Lineage (NCBI taxonomy): Eukaryota > Viridiplantae > Streptophyta > Pinopsida > Pinales > Pinaceae > Picea > Picea engelmannii. The sequence goes on along the minus strand of ML809527.1, from coordinate 365,791 downwards.
TAATCCCCCTGTCACTCCCCTCAAGGTCCATAAATTAACTAGGGCTGAAATGGTTGAACGCCAATTGAAGGGTCTTTGCTATAATTGTGATGAAAAATATTTTATGGGGCACAAGTGTAAGGAACAAAAACAAATTATGGCCATTTACAAAGATGTTCCTGAAGAAGATGTGACAGTTCCCCTTGTTGAAGAGTTCTCCTTTCCCGATGCTACCCAGGAGCCCGCTTACCCACTTGAAGTTGACCCACTCATTTCCTTGCATGCCCTCACTCGCTTTTCTGCTCCACAAACCCTCAAGCTCATTAGATATATTAAGCATAGGAAGGTCATCATCCTTGTTGACAGTGGTAGCACCCACAATTTTATTCATCGTCGCATTGCCCAGAAAACCAATTGTTATATCCGTGTTGTCAATAATTTTCAAATCATAATAGCCAATGGTGGGTCCATGAAATGTGGTGGGCATTATGAAAATGTACGTCTTCAAATTGGAAATTACCACTTGAAATCTCATATGTTTGCCATTGAAATGGGTGGTTGTGACATTGTGTTAGGTGTTGAATGGTTACGCATTTTGTGTCCCATTCTTATGGATTTTAAGGAATTGACCATGCAATTCAAATAGGAGGGACAAATGTATCACTTCCAAGGTCTCACAGTTGGTTCTCCTGAGATCATCAATTTCCATCGCATGGAAAAGCTCCTTAAGAAAGGTCACTCTAGTATTATTGCTCAACTCCATTATATTCAAGCGGTTGAGACACCCTCTGTGCATCCTGACCTCCAAGCTATTCTCTCCAAACATCAAGTTGTTTTTTCTACTCCTCAGGGACTTCCGCCTTCTCATGGTTTTCATGATCATTTTATACCCCTTGTTCCTGGCAGTCTTCCTCCCAATGTTCGCCCTTATCATCATCCCTTTTCCCAAAAGAATGAAATTGAGAAAATAGTTCATGAATTGCTCCAAGCGGGTGTTATCCGCCCTAGTACTAGCCCTTATTCTTCTCATTTGGTCAAGGTACTTGGTGCATGTGTCCCGACTTGCATGCCCTCAATAAACTCACCATCAAGGACAAGTTTCCCATTCCTGTCATTGATGATCTCTTGGATGAGTTGAGTGGTGCTTAATACTTCACTAAACTCGATCTGCATTCTGGCTACCACCAGATACATATGCAAGAAGCTGACATCCCCAAGACTGCCTTTCGAACTTGTAATATCCACAGGTAGAACCCCAACTATAAATGTAATAATGTACTTAAGTTGGTGAGCTGTTTGATATCTTTTTGGCTTGCATTTTCCATGGTGTAGTGCACGCATGTACTGCGCAGTAAAATGATGCACATCCCAGGATACCGTGCGCAACACCTTAAGTGCGTGCGATTGTGAGGCCATTGAGCCTTTGTGTATATGCTATGTTTTATAGGCTGGTGAGCCAGTTGTTATAAGCTAGGATGCTTATGTTTTGATTAGGCCGGAGAGCCTAGATGTTAGAGGCCAATGCGCCTCTTTTTGTATATGTCTCATAAATAATATAAACACATCACTGCGCACAGAACGACCACGATAAAAGAGATGGGGGAATAAACTCCACTAGTCGGGGAAAGGGTGGGGGCCAAAAGTTAAGGAAAAGGGCTAAGCTAGGGAGCTTAAGCTAAAAAGGAATATTATATTAATATTTCTTAAAGTATAAAGTATGGATAATTATGTTATCCTAAGTTCTAAAGTTGGGGACAAGTGAGCCAAAGTAGCTCCCAACATGACAAGTGTCAAGTTGGGGACATGCATACATATTGTGGGGACTTAGTTCATTTCCAACACTCTCCCATCATCTTTTCTATGATGCCATCCATTGTTCAACGAGGATGCCATGACCATTTTCACTCACGCAGTCAGTTATCCTTCATACATTCCTATCACTGTACATGAACCGTGTCCATATCCATATCCGTTTGTGTAGCTGGTTAGCTTGGGAGCTGGACTGAAGAAGCGGGTTGTCAGGCCCATGGGATATTGAAGAGGTGGGTTGTCAGGCCTGTGAGCAATTCTCTGGGTGAGAGAATTGTTGGGGATTGATTTCCTGAAGGTACTGAACTACATCTGCAGGGCCTTGAGACTTCTTGTCCAGCCTATTACTAAGGCCCTGGAAGAGAAGTGGGGCAACCGAGGGACTGTTGACTAGAGAAGGGGCACACTTCCTTGGGTGGGACAGGCATGTGGGGAATGAGTGATTGTAGGTTTTTAGTTGAGTGAGCACCCGAGACAGAGTCTTTCCTATTGTTCATGAGCCATTAGCATGGTTAGGAATCCTTTTACCCGGGTGGAGTTTAGTCCCAACTCGGGGGTGACCCACTATTAAGAGTGATGAACAGTGTGGTCTAAGGTTGGGAGGTTCATGGACGGTCTGCACGCAATTGGTGGTATTCTTAAAAAGATAAGTGTTAACTGTGTGATAAAATTACATGCTGCATTGTTATTTACATGTTTATTTTATGGGTTTATCATATGCGTGGTTATAATTGTCTCTATGTTTATGGGTATTTCCCGTATATGCTGCATGTCTGTGTTTATTGTTATTTCAATGTGAATTTGGGAATTTTCGTAATGTATTTGTTTGTTCACGTTTTATATATAACGCTTCCGCAAGAGTTATGTATGTGCATATGTTTTAATTGCATGCAGATAGAAAATTGTATGTGACATAGCTTAGTTTGGATGTTGAGTATGTTACAGTATGTTCCACACAGAGAACGAATGTGTTCTCTGGCGTAGCGTGGCCCGACATGGATGGTCGGGGACGTTACAAAACAGTTTCAGAGCTAAGTAAAGCGTCTGAGTAGTGGCATGGCCCGTCCTGTTGGTGGTTGGGGATGTTACAAATTGGTATCAGAGCTTCAGTTTTCAACACTGAGCCTGAATGGGCCAAACGAGTTGAGTTGAGGCAAAATTATACAGAGGATTTATTTTGAAATGGCCAAATTTCAAGTCACAAAGCGTCCATGGTAAATTTAGAAACAACGACGCGGAATTGGGAAAAGCCCCAATTTTTGTTGTTAAATTCATGAGAAAATGGAGAAATTTAGCCAAGTGGTGAGATATTATTGTTTTAATATCTGTTCTAGCAAATTCGAACCTGGAATTGGTCAAATTTGAAGTTACAGTGAAGCGATGACAGATGGAGCGGAATTCGTAATTAAAATTCCCAATTCGTGAATTGATTTCGGATGAATTCGTTCTAGAAATGTCAATCCACAACGATTTGTAATTGCAGAGGTTGAATTGGTGTTATCGGGGTGAAATTGAACGAATTTCATGGTTGCAGAATGTCTATGGTAAATTGGGGAAAAAGTTAGGAAAAAGCCCCAATTTCTGCAACAGAATTCACAAGGAATTGATGCGCATAAAAATGAATGTGCGCACTAAAAATGCATGTGGCGTAGTGAAAAGCTTGTGATAAGTAAAATTCAGCACTGCGCGGAAATATATTGACATGCTGGTGTGCACGTGGAAAAATGTTAGTGTGCGGGTGTGCGCACTAAATTTTGGTGCCGCGCAGAAAAATGCTAGTGTGCGGGTGTGCACACTAAATTTTGATACTGCGCAGAAAATTAGTGGTTTTCGGGTGCGCGCGCTAAATTTAGGCGCCGCGTGGAAAAATGTTGGTGTGAGGGTGTGTGCACTAAATTTGGCATTGCGTAGTATGCATACACATAAGAAGCGTGTGCGGTGTGGACATTCATAATAATGGCATGCGTGGTGTGCGTAGTATTGGCATAGTGCAGTGGAGTTTGCTAGCTGCATGCGCAATGTGAGTATATGTTGTCGCACAACAATTTAGTGAATGGTGTGTGCAGAGTTTTGGTGGTCAAACTTTGGCAGGGTGCAGCGCGTCGAGTGAAATGTGCACGGTGCAAAAATTGCGCACGATGGATATTGACGCGCAACATAAAAGTAGTGCGCGCAAGTTATTGGTGCAATAGAGAAGTGATACACAATGGTTTTAAAGTGCGCGAAGCACGATTTACCTTGTGCTATTGTTGTGCATGGTGAATACGGGTGCACAGATTGAAATTTGTGTGCACAAAGTTGTTTGAAGGGTGAACAACAACAGAAAACCAGTGATTTTCTGTGACGTTTTATCTATTTGAACGCCATCTTTTTACAACGCGTTTTTGAGGGCCTCAAGAGCGTTTTTAGCAACTCAAAAACCCCGAGACAGAGGTGTACCGAAGGTACATTGTATCTCTGCAGCTCAAATGAAATAACTCGGAGAGATATTTCTAATAGTGTAAACCGTTCGACAAACGGAGCCTTTATGAGAAAGTTACAACTTAAACAGTGGAGGGTAAATTATAAGACCCAACTAGTTTCAAAGAGCCATAACTTTCTGCTCCGGAATCGGATTGAGGCGCAGGAGTAGTCAATGGAAAGAGATTAAACCATAGAAGACAGTCCCAGAGCTGAATTCAATTTTTGGGTATGCTAAAAGTGTTTAATATGGAAAAGAAGTTACATGTAGCATACGAGTTACAATATGGTATTTTGGTCTAGAACTTCAGCATGATGTAACTAGCAGCTTGGAACCCAGAATGAGGTGAAACTTGGATAGAGTGTCTATAAGATGTATATTAAGAAACCCAATTGAGATCTTACAATATCTGCAATGGAGTAAGTGCAAAAATGCATAATTACAGTGCATAGTTGCGCCAAGTGGAAGTATGAACAAAAAAGTTAATGGGCAAATTTCAAATGACCATAACTTTCTGCTACAGACTTGGAATTGAGCATGTGAGAAGGGGTTGGAAAGGTATTGAAAAATGAAATCTAAATATCTACCCAGAAAATTGATTTGGGCATTCAAATTTCCAGGAAATCAGAAGAAAAATTCTGATATGTATTATTGAACCAAAATGGTTCATATTTTCATAAAATTGTTGAGTCAGTTAACCTGACAAAGTTTTGTTGGCTGCACATTTTACAGAGTTAAAAAATTTTAGTTGATAATAGGTGAGAAGGTTGAAGTTTAGTTAAAATTAAGCAGAGGTACTCAAGGAAATAGTGCTATGACAAAATATTTCAGAAGATGATCAAAAGACAAGACTACAAAAGGTTAAGGTATGAACCTCAGCGCATCCATAAAGTCTTTGGAAGCCACTACAGGAAGTCCTCTCATGTTAGTTAGGTATTCAATGGAATCCGGGCAGAGGAATAGATCATGTAGTGAATGAATTAGTGAACACTCCCAAAGAAATCAATATACAAATTAAGCAATGCATGGGAGTAAGATCTATTATAAAAGGAATTGACTATCATAATGATAGTAATCGGATAAAGAAAGAGGATTAATGTATATATGGATAAGAAGTGCATGATATCCAAGGATTAGTTATGAAATGTTAGAGTAATTATTTCCTTATGGTTATCAGAATGTGCAGTGGAAGCATGGTATGAAGGGCGTCAATATGGCATGATAGAAGTGGATTGTGCAAGGCAGGTTGAAATCAGATTGCTCAAGACAGGGGAAAGTAATACCTATCAAGAAAATCCAAGTGTTGATATGATCATTTAAGGAAGGGATAAACCAAGTACCCCAATAAGGAAGTTGGTGTTAACTGTCCAAGGTTACTCAGAAAAAATGACTAGAAATATAATTGGGTCATGTAGGAGTTGGATCAGAGGGATCCGAATAATAGGGGAATGCTGAAAATTAATATCAACATAATATGTAGTTGCAAGTCCATGAACATCATAGAATAATGGAAGAACAATTCACGGGGTAGATATCAAGTAAATGGGAATGCATGTAAACACTCCAAGAGGGAAAGCAAGAATACTAGTAGAGATTATTGATGCATTCCAAAAGTATTGAAGATATTTCCACAATAGCATGAAGATGTCAAAGCCAAGAAAGACTTAAAAGTGGAATTAATCTCTATAGAGAGCTAGTAAGGAACCATGAAGAGGAAAATGGTTCTATGCATGGTTTTGAATGCAAAAGAGATGGTGCATAAGAAGAATCCATCTCAAATGGCATGGAGCCATGAGTGACATTTCCAGGGGTGGAAGTATCGCTTGAAATTGTGTTGGTAAATTAAAAGCAGCATTAAGTGATTTTAATTAATTCTATGCAGCTAGGGAAGGAGGCATATGTCCATCCTTACAACATGCTAAAGAGGTTGGCCATGCAAGCCAAGTGTGAGGCTAGTTGGCAAGGAAAAAGAGAAGAATGCAATAAAACTCAAATACTAAATTATTCAGTCAAGGAAGAGCTGGAATAGTTCAGTTCAAAAAATAAATGGATGTTGAAGATCCATAGTCTATAATAAAACATGATTGGGATTACAACTCACCCAAGTTTGAGTTGGAATAAATGGATCCAGGAAGTAAATAAAAAGTTGAAGTTGTTATCAGTTTAGTAGTTGGATGGAAAATACAAGGTAGCCAAGAGTGATTTGGCTAGAAAGTGCTCAAATCATAAATATTCATGCACACTAGTTATAGTGAAGAGCACATGAAGATTCAAGAATCCAGAAGAATGGAAGACTTATGGGATAAACAAGGAAATGTGATTAAGGAAGAAAGAATTTGCTGCAATTATTGTAGCAACAAGTATTTTATGGCTTGTTGGGGCAACCATAAAGAGTGGGAATGCTTGCATGTTTGCAAGTGTTGCTGCTAATGTTGTTGCACATGGAAGGAAGCAACATAAGGCTGGAATGTTGATTATAAGACTGATACAGAGGCATAAGAGCTTCTATTAACATCAACTAATCAGGTAGTATTGAAATTTTTTTAATGCCAGCCATGCAGGTAAGTATTTCTCTTTTGAAATTATATTTCATAATTGCCGAAGGGAAATTCAGGTAAGGATTTCCCCAAATTGAAGTTTATAATACACTGTATGGTATTGTTTAAGTGCATTGACAAGATTAAGTTACCACTAAGTGTGGTAAAGGTTAGAGGCATGTTATATTTATCAAAGCTTTTAGCTTTTGAATGCACACACTGACATAGTAGCATGCCATGTTAATTTAGTTTTGAGGCAATAACGAGAGAAAATAAAAGATAATAACTTGTTATAGGAATGACGTTAAGAAATCTAGTCATGTATGAGACCAGGACATGGTTGGACATGGAAAGGTATGGTTATAGAAAGGTTATGTGCCACACAAATACCCAATGAGATTCCTACTTTAAATAAAACTTGGACTGCAACCTTTTTGCTAACACTAATAAACACTACAGAATTGTATTCTTGGTGTAGTGTTCAGGTCGAAAAGGAAGGCATCCAAGTAATTGTGAAGACAATGGGAAGTGTGTGGAGATGTGTCAAGACATTAACCAGATTTCCAATTTATGGATGGTGAGATGCATGACTTAGATAAAGCTCATTATGAAAATCAATGCAAGGGTGCATTGAATAAATAGGCATTGAGAGTTGCACTCATGCCTAGTAAGTGGTAGAGTTGCACTCATACATGATGGAATTGTATACTTAAATGCATTTTGTGAGTGCATGTATATATGTTTTTTCATGGAAATAATTATACTAATGTTTGAAATGTTGCTAACTCATGAAGTTGAGAACATTTCAGGAACTGTTAAACATTGCAATAGGGAAACTGCAAGTGAGGTGGTCACAGGAATAGTGACTACAAAAAAAATTTTGTTCAAAAAATTGAAGAAATGAACTTACTGTTATTAATTATGAATATGCATATGAATAGAATGATGAGTCATTCTATTTGGTTGAATTGTTTGGTAGTTGTGATTGAATTGCTAGGTGCAGGCAATTCTACAATCATGGCATAAGGTGTTATACATGTTGAATTATGATGTACCAAAAATACTGACAATTTGTTGGTTGTATGCAATATATAATCATTGCAGGAAAAATGGTATTTAGCATGGTGCTTGCTGAAAGCCATAAGGAAAACTACATTCTATTATTCCAATAACGATGAAAAAATATGAAATAGAATTTCATATTTTCAGAAAAGTCAAATTCCTAATGAAATTAATTTGATTTCTGAATTGGAATTTTTATGATGCTCTCTCATGATAACTGCATGTATATGATGCAAGTGAGATGATAATGATTAAAGTTGGAACTCCTGGAGCCACGGTGCTCTGAGACTTCCTGTCCAGCATATACTGGAGCCCTGGAAGGGAAGTTGAGCAACCGATGGATTGTTGGACAGTGAAGGTGCATACTACCTTGGGTTGTATAAGCATGTGGGGAAGAGAGACCGTTGGTTGGAGTGTTGTTGAGGTTTGGTACCTTGGCCTAGACTATGTTGATATTGATTGTGGTCTGTGGTTATCTTGGGAAGCCATTGTCCTAATGGAATCATATCCCATTCTTGGGGATGATATGATGTTGAGAGTTTATCAACAGTGAGATATAAGGCTGGGTGGAACGTCATGGATCTACAGCCAATTGTTGCTTCAATGAAGTTTAATTGAAGCATGTAATAAGAAACAATGAGCTAAATTATTTCATGAACTAGCTCTATGGAATAGAGCAACTGACTTCAAGTTGCAATATAAGTACCAGAATTGGTGCCGGAAAGTAGAACACCAGATGGGTAACAAGCTTTCAATAGCTAAAGCTTGGAGATTTTAAAGAATTTGAATGGTACATGGTATATAATGCACTGAGGATTTTTGAAAATTTTGTTGTATATGTATACATGATGCACTGAGGACGGTGCATAAATAAGGGGAGGGGATTGTAATATCCCCAGGTAGAACCCCAACTGTAAATGTAATAATGTACTTAAGCTGGTGAGCTGTTTGATATCTTTTTGGCTTGCATTTTCCATGGTGTAGTGCGTGCATGTACTGCGCAGTAAAATGATGCACATCCCAGGATACAACACGCAGCACCTTAAGTGCGCACGATTGTGAGGCCAATGAGCCTTTGTGTATATGCTATGTTTTATAGGTTGGTGAGCTAGTTGTTATAAGCTAGGATTCTTATGTTTTGATTAGGCCGAAGAGCCTAGATGTTAAAGGCCAGTGCGCCTATTTTTGTATATGTCTCATAAATAATATAAATACATCATTGCGCACAGAACAACCACGATAAAAGAGATGGGGGACTAAACTCCACTAGTTGGGGAAAGGGTGGGGGTCAAAAGTTAAGGAAAAGGGCTAAGCTAGGGAGCTTAAGCCAAAAAGGAATATTATATTAATATTTATTAAAGTATAAAGTATGGATAATTATGTTATCCTAAGTTCTAAAGTTGGGGACAAGTGGGCCAAAGTAGCTCCCAACATGACAAGTGTCAAGTTGGGGACATGCATACATATTGTGGGGACTTAGTTCATTTCCAACACTCTCCCATCATTCTTACCATCATATTTTCTATGATTCCATCCATCATTCAACGAGGATGCCATGACCATTTTCACTCACGCAGTCAGTTATCCTTCATACATTCCTATCACTGTACCTGAACCGTGTTCATATCCATATCTGTTTGTGTAGCTGGTTAGCTTGGGAGCTGGACTGAAGAAGCGGGTTGTCAGGTTTGTGGGATATTGAAGAGGCAGGTTGTCTAGGCCCGTGAGAAATTCTCTGGGTGAGAGAATTGTTGGGGATTGATTTCCTGAAGGTGCTGAACTACAGCTGCAGGGCTCTGAGACTTCCTGTCTGACTTGTTGCTGAAGCCCTGAAAGGGAAGTGGGGCAGCCGAGGGACTGTTGAGCAGAGAAGGGGCACACTTCCTTGGGTGGGACAGGCATGTGGGGAATGAGGGACTGTAGGCTATTAGTTGAGTGACCACTTGAGACAGAGTCTTTCCTATTGTTCATGAGCCATTAACATGGTTAGGAATCCCTTTACCCAGGTGGAGTTTAGTCCTAACTCGGGGGTGACCCACTGTTGAGAGTGATGAACAGTGTGGTTTAAGGCTGGGAGGTTCATGGACGGTCTGCACGCAGTTGGTGGTATTCTTAAAAAGATAAGTGTTAACTGTGTGATAAAATTACATGCTGTATTGTTATTTACGTGTTTATTTTATGGGTTTATCATATGCGTGGTTATAACTGTCTCTATGTTTATGGGTATTTCTCGTATATGCTACTTGTCTGTGTTCACTGTTATTTCAATGTGAATTTGGGCATTTACGTAACGTATTTGTTTGTTCACGTTTTATATATAACGCTTTCGCAAGAGTTATGTGTGTGCATATGTTTTTATCGCATGCAGATAGAAAATTGTATGTGACATAGCTTAGTTTGGATGTTGAGTATGTTCAGCACAGATAACAGATGTGTTCTCTGGCGTAGCGTGGCCCGGCATGGATGGTCAAGGACATTACAAAACAGTTTCAGAGCTAAGTAAAGTGTCTGAGTAGTGGCATGGCCCAACTTGTTGGTGGCTGGGGATGTTACAGAACTCATGAGGGTCACTATGAGTTCTTGGTCATGCCCTTTGGCCTATGTAATTCCCCCTCCACCTTCCAAAGTCTCATGAATCATGTCTTCCGTCCTTTTCTCTGTCCTTTTGTATTAGTTTTCTTTGATGATATTCTCATCTATAGTAAAACTTGGCAATCCCATCTTGCCCATGTGGATCAAGTTCTCCATCTACTCTCTCAGCATCAACTTTTCCTCAAACACTCTAAATGTGCCTTTGGTGCCTTGGAAGTCAATTACTTGGGTCATATTGTTGGCAAGGTTGGTGTCCAGGTGGATCCTAAGAAGATTGAAGCAATGCAGGATTGGCCTCGCCCTAATACTATCAAAATCTTGCGTGGTTTTATGGGTTTAACGTGTTATTATCACAAGTTTGTTCAAAATTATGGAAAGATTGTGGTGCCTCTCACTCCTCTCCTTAAAAAGAATTCTTTCACTTGGACTCACATAGCTGATCAGGCCTTTCAAGCCTTGAAGGCGGCTATGTGTACTACTCCAGTCTTGGCTCTTCCTGATTTCACAAAGACCTTTGTCCTAGATGTGATGCCTCCGGGAGAGGAATTGGAGCAGTCCTTATGCAAGAGGGAAGACCTTTGGCCTTTACCAGCAAACAATTTTCATAACGTCATTTGGGCCAATCAATCTATGAAAAGGAAATGTTGGCTATTTTGCATGCAGTGGATCTCTGGAGCCTTTATATCTTGGGGCAATGCTTCCAAATTAAGACAGATCATCAAAGCCTCAAGTATTTTCTGGAGCAACAACCTTCCCCTCCAGAGCAACAAAAATGGGTAACTAAGATTTTTGGATATGATTACGAGATCATTTACAAGAAAGGAAAAGAAAATGTGGTTGTTGACGCACTTTCTCGAAAATATGAAGATGAAGGGTCCATTTTCTCCCTATCCTTCATTGCACCAGATTGGCTCCAAGCTATTTGCCACGAATGGCTACAAGATCCTAAAATTTTGCATCTGATCCAAAAATTGCAAGCCAATTCTCCAATTTCCCGAGGGTACTCTTGACATAATGATGAGCTTCACTACAAAAGCCATTTGTATTTAAGTAAACAATCATAACTTAAATCCACGGTGCTTTCTAAGCTTCATGCTACACCCATAGTCGGGCACTCAAGGTTTACCAAAACCTATGACCGGGTCAAACGTTCTTTTTTCTAGGATGGTATGAAAAAGGACGTTCACACTTTTGTGGCAGAATGTGATGTTTGTCAATGTAACAAGGGTGAAACAATCAAAGCTCCTGTCACACTCCAATCACTTCTGATTCCATCCGCTATTTGGAGGGACATCTCTATGGATTTTATTGTGGGATTACCTAAATTAGGAAATAAGTCAGTCATCATGGTGATAGTTGATCGTCTTTCCAAGTATGCTCATTTATGTGCTCTTCAACATCCATTTACTACATCCACTGTGGCTCAAATTTTCATAGATCATGTCTTCAAGCTTCATGGCATGCCTCATTCTATTGTTTCTGATCGAGATCCCACTTTCACCGACAATTTTTGGTAAGAACTATTCAAGCTACAGGGCACCCAATTACATCTCAACACCGCTTATCATCCCCAGACTGATGGTCAAACTGAAGTTGTCAAGAAGTGTTTGAAGACTTATTTGAGGTTTTTTTCCTCTTAAAGGCAAAATCAATGGGCTCAATGGTTACCATTAGTTGAATGGTGGTACAACACTTCTTACCATACAACTACTCGCATGACTCCTTTTGAAGCAATATATTGACATAAGCCACCTTTCGTTCTCTCCTACATGCTAGGTGTCTCGAAGGTCCAGGCGGTTGACCAAACACTTACAGTTTGAGAAGCTATTCTTTGTACCCTCAAATAGAATTTGGTCATGGCTCAAAATCGCATGAAGCAACAAGCCAATCAAGGTCACTCATAACATCAATTTGTTGAAGGAGACCAGGTATTTCTTCAACTACAACCTTATAAACAAACTTCACTCAAGGCCAAACATTGTAGAAATCGGTGCCCAATTTTTTTGGTCCTTATACAGTTCTCAAGCGCATGGGACATGTGGTCTATCAGTTAGCTTTGCCCAGTTCTTCTAAGCTCCTTCTTGTTTTTCATGTCTCATGCTTAAAGAAGGTGATTGGAATTAAGTGCCAAACTCAAACCAACCTTCCCGATTTGGATGAAGAAGGATCCATCTGGTTGCAGCCACAAACAGTTTTGTACCAGCGTGAGCGTCATCTTCGTCAGTGCACCATCAAGGAAGTGTTAGTCCAGTGGAAAGATAGAACTCCATCAGATGCCACCTGGGATCCAACTAACATTCTGCAACAATTTCCTCATCTCAAGCCTTGAGGACAAGGCTGATTTTAAGGGGGAGGGCATGTTAGGGACCTAACCTACCTAACCCCTCAAGTGGGTAGAATAATATATTTCCATGTAATAAAGGTCAATATTAATAAGGCCTAGCAATAAGGAGGAATAAGTCAAATGTAAGAAGACCTAATATAAGCTTTCGCTTCTAGAAGGATCTTCCTCTAGATTGTTCTTTTGGATAGATAGATTTAGTATAAATAGGAGTAGAGGGTATGAGAAGTTTTGTCTTGAAGAATTATTGTAATAAATATTTGCTCTACTAGAGGTTTCCCCCTTGAAGAGGCAAGTGAACCTTGTTTCCTATCAATAAAGGTATAATTTTGGTGTTGTGGTTCCATTTAATTTGTTGTTCTGTTGTTATCTCTGCAGTATTTTCATATTTTGTTGCTATCTCAGTGTTATTTTATGCATTATTTCTCTTCTCCATTAATATAATACACCTGGTACCTTACAGGGTCTCGATACAAACAAGCAAATAGTGCCTATGTCCCTCAACCTTCATGGGAGGAAAACCTTGAGCACTAAACAAAAGCGCCATGTTGAGCTTGTAAATATTACCTAGAACCACAAGTGGTAGTCATTCACTGGACACGTCCTATATAAAAAATTCATAGTTTACAATTATAGGTTTTCGGTGCCACGGTTAATGAATATTTTAGCATAATTCTCCACGATTATAAAATAGAAGAACTATGACAACAAAATTCTATTTAGTCCTGTTTAGTCCCTCACTGGCTTGAATGGTCGGAAGAATCAAACAAGAGATCTAGGAATTTGATAAAATCTCTTTTCTTCACATGCTTCGCCATTAGAACAAGTTGGCATATTATCAAGCAAATCAAGGTGTGTTGATAAACTATGGGTAATGCATTATAAATGGGGGATAACATATCACACCCCTACATAGGATTCAAAGGTCTCAATGAAATGATAGGTAGGTGTGGCTACAAGGTAATGACTCTCCTTTCGATGACAATAGAACACTACAAGGAAAACACCTTCTAGTGGAGGTTTTAGCAGAGGTTTTTTTTATGATTTTGTCCAATATTGTAACACCAAAAACCAATGAAGGTTTTAACAAATTTTCAATATAACAAAAAATATTGGGCAGTCGAAGGTTCTAGCAAAGGATTTTTTATCGGTGTACTTATATAGATACAATGCACTAAGCCTTGAGGGTTAGCTCAAGTGGTCATGAGACATACATGAGATCTCTCCCCCAAAAATTGGGGAGGCCATGGGTTTGACTCTCTTGATCCCCTCAGGGCTAGGCTTCATAATCAAGGTCGATGATTTACCCCATTTACCATCCATGGATCACAAGGAAGTACTCGGAGGGTTTCCTTGAAAGAAAAAAAAATACAATGCACTAGTGCGGGAAATATATCTAATACACATCGGTGTGCTTCGTACAGATACACATCAATGTCTCAACAATAAATATACTAAACATTGGTGCATACAACATATCTTCAAAGCCTCAGTGTATATTTTAGATATTGAAAGCACCAAGGCATTTCTATGAACAAAACACACCAATGCACCCTTTCTCGATACACATTGGGAACTTACAATGCGCAACATAGTATATGCACTATTGCTTTTACATATGTAGTATGCATCGATGCTTTCATTGTATCAACAACGCATCAGGGTACCTGAGTGTAATATATATATATATATATATATATATATATATATATATATATATATATATATATTATGAAGCCATGATGCATAGTTGATATAATGAAAGCATCGATGTGTATTCATATGTAAAAGCATCGGTGCATATATTATCTTGTGCATCGTAAGTTTTGGTAAAGATAACGATAATGGTAATGGTAGTTGTAACGATAATGTTGAAGGATGCAATGTTTTTTCTATCATTAAAAGCACCGATGCTTTTATTACATTTATTTGCACTGGTGCGTAGTACTCATTTAAACGCATAGGTGTGTAAGTAGACATGAACCACATCATTGACTTAAAATAAATACAATTCAGTGATATGTTTCAGTACTAAATTCTCCACGTTGTGGGCATGCAAATGCAACGTCTTGTTTTTTTACAAAATGTCAATTAATCCTCATAAAGTCAATTATTTTTATAATAATATTGATTTTTATATTTTGACTATTGTGTTTGGATATAATCATTGCATTAATGTGTTGTATCATTTAAACAAATATACCAACTAATTACATTGTGTTCATTGTAACAATGCAAATCATCCATATATTTAATCGGTAACATAAAATGCTACAACACCGGACAATGCAATAGAATAAGAAATTAATTTTATTATACGAAGAAGAAACCCTTTGTTATATAAAATGGGACAACATAAAGGTCCACAATATTCAAAATGTTAATAAATAATTGTTATAGTTATTGGTAACATGTCATCATCCAATTAGGACAATATGTCCACATTAAACAATGTGTCCAATTTTCAGAAACAAACATTCCAAAATATACAACTTGTAATAACATTCAGTTTCGATGATCGATGATCATCATTCATCGCTTGAACTATTGTCGTTCTTCAACTTACTTGCATGCCTCATTTCTTCATCACTTCAATGTGAAATTGTACTTGGGTTATTTGGAATGTTTTGTTGATTGGCTTGTGTTTGACATTGTGTTTCTTCATGTTCCATCTATAAACATAAAAATATAGTGTAATCAATATATCTACATTTATAGTATAATACACATGATTGTGTAAATTGAAAAGTGTACCATGTTAGCAATTGCTTCATAAACAATACACATTCTTTCAAAATCATGGTTCATGCCACCTCTCAATATATCTTTTGTTGGCTCCACTCTGTACTTTGTTTCTTGCGAGTTTTATATGCCATAACAAAGCATAGATATAATTAAAGGTTTCTTGGTGTTTCATTAATTATAAAGCAAGGGAAGTAAAATAACATAACTACTTACAAGTTGTTCAATTAACCATTGATACTCCAACATATACTCACAACCCATAGTGAATCTAATATCAATCAAATGTTTTGATGGCTCTTATATGTACGTTAGCACATGTTAGAAAACATCCATGGATGATTGTAAATCAATTGAAATATATACATCATAACAAATATGAAATCTTAAGTAAGGAAAACGCATTAAAGTACACATAAACTTTGCAATCTACCATTTCTTGCCTTGTCACCCAATCTTATGTGTTGAAAGGGTTCCATTTTGTTTGATTTTCTACAACAACAAAACCATTGAAAGTTAATACTCCATGTGATAATTAAACTCTCTCTCTATATAAAAAAAATCAATGAATACATACATTTGATACACATTGTTGTTGGGATGGTTTCTCTTTTGATGTAATTATGTTCACTTCTTTGACCATCTCTTTGTATATTTTTTTTGACATCCCTACTAACATGGTCAATCATCCTTTGGAATTTTTTCAATCTTCCCAAAAAATGAAAAACGCAATTAATATTTATATGAAAATAAATAAAGCAATTTAACTATTAATTTGATACTTTTTTGGACTAGTGTATGCATATCAGGGGAAAAAAACATGTTTAGAAATAATACTTTTTAAATGATTATTTTTTGTTATCGCATGTTTTTGCTATTGCAAATCTCA
>ML809527.1:334364-344494 GCA_009831015.1 Picea engelmannii | reverse complement strand
TTCAACAATAGAGGCAGAGTATGTTGCTGCTACAGAGGCTAGTAAAGAGATGATTTGGTTACAAAGGTTTATGGAGGAATTGGGAAAGAAGCAGGAGAACAACAGGTTGTACTGTGACAGTCAGAGTGCCATTCACCTTGCAAGGAACTCAGCCTTCCATTCGAAGACTAAGCATATACAGTTGAGGTACCACTTCATATGATCTGCCTTGGAAGATGGACAATTGAAGTTGGAAAAGATACACACTAGCTAGAATACTACAGACATGTTAACAAAGGGAGTAACCAAGGAGAAACTGAGTTCTTGCTCAGTTTCAGTTGGTCTTCAAGAATGAAGATGAAGATGAGAAATTTGCCAGGTCCAAGAAGGTTCAGATTCCAACATATACAGTAGCGGTGGAGTTGTTGAGATCAGTCTCCAAGTGGGAGATTGTTGGTTGTGGAGCTTGATTATCTTTCTGATTCAGAGGTCCTTGTTTTTAGCCGTGTTGATAGCCCATGAAGTATTTACACCCCATAAGTATGTACACTTTTCCATGCGGGGGAGTGCAGAGGGGGGGTACCCCCTCTGCGAGGTCCGGGGGGCCTATCCCCCCGGCTGGGGGGTCTGGGGGCAAGTGGGCCCCCAGCGGGGGTTCGGGGGCGAAGCCATCGAAGCAAAAATTTCCTTGTAAAAGTATATTGTAATTTCATTGTAAATCTGGACCGTTCATTATAAGGTTGTAGATCTAACGATAGAGATTATGTTAGGGTTTTTTTCCCTAGAAGGCAACCCTCTTTTATGAGGGAAATGTATTGTGGCTATGTAGGTTGGAAAGTATTGTATTCTGAGAGAGGAGACTGTGAGAGAAAGAAGAGGAAGTTACAATGGGTTTTGCTCTAGGTTGTATCCCTTCATTTGTTGGATAATAATAAAGGAAGGACCTGGCAATTTCTCTGGTGGACGTAGCCCACACTGGGTGAACCACGTAAATCTGTGTCTCTCTTGTATTGTGTGTCTTCCATGTTTTGTTTCTGCATTTGTTTTATTTTATTTCTCCACGGTCCTCTTTTTTCTAACATTATTGTCTGGAATAGTAAAATGCAAAGCTCACAAGCTAGCTAGAATGGTGGTAGCTTATCTCTGAAGAGAGATGTGTCGGCTATGCTCAATTTCAAGATGTTGATGACAATGAAGCTCCAAAGGCCTTTTTTAACAAAAAAACATCAATGAGAAAACCCTAAACATTCAAAACTGTAACCCTAGAAGATGAAATGCCAAAAGGTTTGTGGGACCTGATGGGGGTAGTTGATACGTCAACTTCCTTAGGGCATAATGTTTGCATACGATCTTCCTTTGGGGTGTTTGATACCTCATTGGAAAGGTCTAGTCGAGGAGTATACATTTCAAACGACCCAATACATCTTAGTAATAGACTATTGGGCACTTCCATGTCAAAAAAACGTCATTTAGGGCCTCAAAATGACCCCAGAAGTTTGGGACCCGAAAAACTATAGAAAAACCGCCAAGATGGAAACTGCAATTTGAGCTAGTGGAATAGGTGGGCGGCCACCAATGTATACCTAGATCAATCATCTCCCCTTAGGAAGCAATGGTCTCCATTGCATCAAGTTCCTCCATCAAATGGAGACACTTCTGTTGAATCTAACTCCTGGTGAGCCACTTGCCTCGATGAAGAAACTGCCCTGCTTTGATGACCCGATAGAGTTGGATGTTCTGTTGGTGAGTGCCCTTCATATTGGTGTCCATGAATTGATAAACTATCATCTGTTCAATGCAATTGGGATTGAGTTGTGTAGGATCCAAGTGCTCGATCGCATCCAAAGTGTCCAGGAGAGGTGGAAAATAGGGTTGAAGTAGTTTCACATTAAATACTAGGTGCAATCCAAGGAAAGGAGGAATAATTAATTCAAAAGCATTCTCATCCACAACCTTGGTGATGGTGTAAGACCCATATTAGAGTGGGTGTAGCTTCCGATGGGGTCCTGTGAGGCGCTCTTTCTACAAATGCAGCCCTAACTTATACCCCACCTTAAACTTTTGTGGTACCTAATGTTGATCGTGGCGCTACTTGTACTTGGCATTGGCTTTCTGCAAAATATCATGAACTTATTGTTGGATGTGCTGGATTCACTCAACAAATTTGATTGCTCAATCAACCTCGGTCTGAGCATTGGAGGACTCTTCATATGCAGCTACAATGGGCACATCTACGTCAATGGGGGCCAATAGTTGGAACCCTAAGCACACCTGAAAAGGGTTGTGGCCAATAGAGCTATGGAGGGTTCTATTGTACCTATGTTGAACATAAGGAAGGTTTTCATCCCATGTTCATGGATGTTTGGAATTGTATATCCTCAGGATATGGATAATCATCATGTTGACTACCTTTGTTTGTCCACCAGTCTATGGGTGGAAGGTGGTCGATTTGGTCATCTTGGTGTCCATCATCGACCATAGGATGGACCAAAAAGTACTTAGGAACCTCCTATCTCGATCTGAGATAATGGTTCGTGGGAGCCCAAAATGAACCCAAGCATGTTCAAAGAAGAGCTTGGTGGTGGCCTCATCCATGATGCTTTTCTTACAGAGTGCCAAAACTTCCATCTTAGAGAATTGATCAACGACCATGAAGACATAGTCGTTCCCATGCTTGGTTGAAGGCAGACTGGACATGTAGTCCATGAAGATGGACTCCCAAGGCCTATCTGGAGTAGGTAGAGGGGTGTAGATCCCCTTGTTTCTTGATTGCAGGCTTGGAAATGATGCAAGCAATGCATGATTTGATGTACTTGTGGATATCTTGTCAAAGCTTCGACCAATAAAAATTATTTTGTAGTACTACCACTATTTTGTCCATACCAAAATGTCATGTTGCCCTATTGTAATGATCTTCCCAAATTAGCTTTGCATGCTCGCTTGAAGTAACACAGAGATGGCTTAGATGGCATAGCAATCCATCTTGGAGATGAAAGTCTAGAACTTTTTTTCCTGCACTCAATGTCTGATAGGTAGTAGCAAAGTCAGTGTCATTATTGTATAAGTGTGGCCACTCAGACGTCCTCATGTCCATAGGAGTTAAGAACTATTGTTAGCACCACAACCAAGGGTTGAATGAGGCAATCTGTGACATGGTTGGTGTTGCCCTTCTTGTACTTGATGTTCAAGTGGAATTGTTGTAGGTACATGGACCACTTATGATGGTGGTCATTTTATAACTTTCCTTGTGTTTGCATGAATTAAATAGGCCTTTGATCAATCTGGATGATCGTTTCCTTCCCCAAAATGCAATTCTTCCATTGTCGACATGCCCCCATAATGGATTACATCTCTTTGTCATAGGTGAGGTATCTGCGAACAACATCAGGTAGTGTTTCGTTATGGCAGGTCATCGAATTCCCATGTTGGGTGAGCACTACACCGATAACATAATCTAAAGCATTTATCTCAATCTCAAATGGTTGTTGTAGGTCTTACAAAATAAGGATTGGTCCTAAGCAGAGGCAGGATTTCAAATCCTCGAATTATTTCTGTTGGGATGCAACCCATACAAACTTGGCCTTCACTCCACCCTTGGTCACCTAGCTTAGGCCCAAGCGATATGAGAGAACCCAAACATAAACCTACGGTAGAAGTTGGCGATACCCAAGAAGTTGCGAAGCTCGGTCATTGTCTTCGGAGCCGACCAATCGCAAATGACTTAGATCTTGGATGGATCCACATGCACACCCTTCGCATCCATGATGTATCCCAAATATTGGATTCTATACATGCTGAAGGAACACTTCTCCAAATTGGCATATAACTTGTGTTGTCGCAGGGTTCCCAAGACCTGTTGAATATGCTTCAAATATTCCTCCCATGTTTTGTTGAATATGAGGATGTCATCCATATATATGACCACAAAGGAGTTTATGAATGGCCACAATATATCATCCATCATCTTCATGAATGTGGTCGGGGCATTAGTCAAGCTGAAAGGTATGACCAACCACTTGAATAGGCCTTATTTAGACTTGAAGGTTGTATTCCATACATTAGTTTGCTCAATTGACACTTGGTGGCAGCCTGAATTCAGATCAATCTTACTAAAAAACTTGTCTCCCTTGAGTTGATTGAGAAGATAATCAATATAGGGGATTGGGTACTGGTTCTTGACTATGATCTTGTCCAGGTCTCTATAATCAATACAAAGTTGCCATGTCCTGTCCTTCTTTTGTACCAAAACAATTGGGCTCCCACAAGGTGAGGAGCTTGGTCTGATGTGGCCTTTCATAATTAGCTCTTAGATCTGGTGTTTGATTTCTTTATTCTCCATAACATAATGCTTATAAGTAGGGTCATTAAGAAGAGGAGTAGCAGGTTTCAAATCAATTGAGTGCTTTACCTAACAGTGCATGGGCACCCTAGTAGTCAAGGAAAATATGTCTTTGTGCTCTTCTACTATCTTGTCCAGCTGTTGATGCTATGTAGAGAGACCTCATGCAAAGTTTTTGGTGGTTGCAGTGACCTTTAGTTCACCTTTCGACCGAACCATAAAGAGGATAAATCTCTCGGTCTGAGAGACCACCTTTCTACACTACTTCACAGAGATAAAAGAGACTGCAATAGTTGGGACTGCCTCCGGTACCCTATCGAGTTGATCTCCCAAAGTAATAATGACACTATAGGGCCTAGAATCATAAACAACATGATGCTTCCACATATATGGTTGTCCTAAAAAAATTTCACAAACTTTAAGGGGGGAAACATCACATGATACCTTGTCTTTGAAGGGTTTGATGTCATAGTGCAAGCGACATTGTTGGTTGACGCAAATGTTTCATCCTTGAATGAGCCAATCGATGGTGTATGGACGAGGATGTGGCATCGTTTTCAAGTTCAATCTCTTGACAACCTTTGTTGTCAACAATGAAATGGAGTGGGGTCCCCTTCACCCACATCTGTGAGTGGAAGAGGTGCTCCGCTTCTTCAGGCTCCTATGGTTCCTCTAGTTGGACTTTTGTGGTAGCAATGGTGACACTGAGTTCTACGTCAATGATATGTTTTACCTTTTCTAGTTCTGAATCAGAGTATGAGTCATCATACGACCCCGAGGCTTTTATCTCAGACAACAATGATTGTTTGGATAAACATTCATCGGTATTGTGCCAAGGGTTTTGTGGAACTCGCACCACTTTCCAGTGTCCTTCTTCGACTTCCCATTACCCTTCTTTGTTAGTGGCTTGGATTGGTTATCTTGGGACTGACCATCCTTTCTTTGTCCTTTTCCCTAGGAGATAGGGCCACCCCTACCGGGCTTCTACTGTGATGGGTTTGCAGGACCAAAATCTCGCTTATTCTTTTGCTTTAACTTTTGCTCGATATTGACATCATATCAATAAGTGACTCTCAGTGAGGAGATGTCTAAGAACCCCATATCTGTTTGGATGTACCTATGTAGGCAACTGCAGTAATTCAAACCAGTTGTCACTCGAAGTATTTAATACCAATATTTGTGTGCAAGGTATGAAATATTTTTGTGTACTCTGGCACTGTCTGGTCTCTCTCCTAATGCAGAGTTGTCCATCTCATGTATTGGTCATCATAGTTTCCAACAGGGTAGTATTGCTCCTTGAGGGCATCAATAAAAGTCACCCAAGTGGGTCCTGGCCAAAAATTTCAAACTTGTCTTCGACATGTTGCTCATAGTAAGTCTCCCACCAAACTCTAACATGGGAGAGGGCCTTAAGGAGCGCAAAGGTGATTTTCTCACTATTGGAAAATTTTGGACAGAGAAACAACCTTCTAGCAGACTTAACCATTTTTCCAAAGCATCGACATATATATAGCCTTCAAATAAAGGAATATCAAATTTAACTTGTACCTTAAAGGGTCTCACACCTCTGAAGTGGTAGTTGGTTGAAGGTGCCTCTGTTGTTGTTTGTAGTCATCGAAGGATTTGGGAAAAATTATCCATCATCTCATTCCTTTGTCATGCGAGAGCTTCCTCGAGCAACAATTTGATAGGATCCCTTGCTCTATCGTCACTCTTTTCTTCCACCATGGGAGGTTTCTTAGGTGAGAGAGAGTGATTTTCCTCAAGAGAAACAAGCTCTAGACCCAACTCTCTATACCTTGACCTTGTTGGGGACATGCACTAAGAACAATAAGGGGCATACTGCTCTGATACCACTGATCCAAATTATTTTGAGAACAACATGAAGGAAAAAATATAATAGATATATAACAAGGAAATACACAGAGATATTGCAAGGAACACAATAATACGATAAAACTCAGATTATATTAATGATTGTATGGAATACAAAAGACTATAAAATGCAAAGCACACAAGCTAGCTAGAATGGTGGTAGCTTATATTTGAAGAGAGATGTGTCGGCTATGCTCATTTGCAAGAAGTTGATTACAAAGAAGATCCAAAGGCCTTTTTTAACATAAATCATAAATGAGAAAACCCTAAACATTCAAAACCTAACCCCAAAAGATGAAACACCAAAAGGTTTGTGGGCCTTGATGGGGGTAGTTTATACATCAACTTCCTAAGGGCATAACTTTTGCATATGATCTCTGTTTGGGGTGCTTCATACCTCGTCGGAAAGGTCTAACCAAGTAGTACACATTTCGAACAACTTGATACATCCTAGTACAAAACTATATGGCACTGCCACGTCAAAAAAATGTCGTTTAGGGCCTCAAAACGACCCCATAAGTTTGGGACCCGAAACACTATAGGAAAAACATCAATATGGAAAATGTAATTTGAGCTAGTGGAATAGGTGGGTGACTACCAATGTCCACTTGGATTGTTAAATCTATATATAATTCAAATATATTACTTTTATATTAAAATATAAAAGAACTTGTCATGTTATCTTCTTAGAATGTGTTTACCTCGCCTTCATCGTTATGATTTTTTTTTCTCTAGACTTTTATTAGCCATATCCTATCAATAAAAGCACTGCATAATAAATTACATAAATTATGAAATATGTTTTACAAACTAAGTAAATAATTTCAGGATAAAATTGTTTTCAAGTTATGTGATGAATACAATACAATAACACACATTGGTGCACTAAGTACAGACTTAAGCAATGATGTCTTGTTACTATACAATGTACACTAATAAACTTGATAATGTTTTTTAAAAACCAAAATCGTGAAAACAATGCATTTTAAATTAAAAATGCTCTGGTGTGTTGTTATTGTACAATGTGCACCGTGAATCGTGATACCTCTAAAAAAAACTAACGACAACAAGGTTTGGAATCCATTGCAATGGGTGGTTCCTATTAGCACTAGAAGTCACCTTCGGATTGCATCGAAGGTAAGCCCAGTACCCATCAGTTTATATGTCACAGGTTGGTTTTAAAGAGGTCAAATGGGTGCAGACTCAAGACAATATCATTTTAACTCAGAAAACAAGGACCGACATGCACAAGCAGGCGAGGTCTTGATTAACTTCAGTCAGTAAGTTGAGCTTAAGTGTGAGTAGAGGGAAGAATTAGTGAGAAAGATGAGCGAGATTGTTATGGGCATCAGGCCTTCCAACAACTCAGAGAAGACAAACTCGGGCTCATGATCACTCTTAAGCCTAACTTTAGACATTGAAACATGTTCAAACAACACAGTCACAACAACACCATGATCAAACCTGCATCATAATGCAACTACGATAACTTGACTAGATCATCCATGCCCGAGACATTCAGTGTAAGAGGGGAAAAGATAACACATGAAACTAATTAAAACTGGCCAAGATACTACTGTGATCAAACTTACATCACAACAACATAACTACCCTTGACTCGATCATCCATGCCCAAGTGTTCTAACACAACTGTTACAAAGAAATGAAAAGGAAACTGACTTTCATTAAACAAGAAGTCTCAAATACAGATACATAACCAGAAGAACCAGAGATTCATCAAAACTTTACAATACGGGAGCCTTGCTCAACCATCGACCATAACAAAATATCAAAATGACTCCTATATACTCAGAACAATTCACCATTTCTAGCAGAGGCATGCTCGAGTATTTGAATTCAAGGCTTTACGTCTGGATGTTCTCTGGCAGACTGCACATGCAGTCTTTTGTCAGACGCGAGCTTCTATCAGACACAATCGTGTTTCAGTAGGAACCTGCAGAAGAACTGACTTGCTGATAGTCCGACGTGGCTTTCCATTTATGTGGTGAGACGAGGTTTCAACCACCTCTCTCACTTTCATTAACTACCTGCATCGGGATTGAAACACAGCTTAATGCCCAGGGGGCAGCCACATGTTGCTCTTAGATAGGATGCTATATAAACACATGATTGTGGGGCCGCTCAAAGGTGGTTTGGGTTCACACCGCTTTTGAGCCCGCAATCCACCACCTTTTGCCACGTAATCCCTTTTCCAAACCATGGTTTCAATTGCGTGACTGCTCAAGAAAATTATCGCCCGAGCACGTCGCATCCCCGCAATGGACTATGGTTGTTGATCTTGTGGTCTTGGGTGAGGATTTACGATCAACAACTCAAATCTTCCCTCTTCAGATCAATGGATTAGATCTTCTCTTTTTGAATCGATGACCGAGATCTGCTTCGCTATTCGGGCTTCAGACTTTTTAAACTTCAAACTTTATTTGCCCCAAGCAAATCCTCCAGAGCTAGGATCCGATGACGCGTGGCTCTTGGATTTGGATGACCGAGATCCACTTTAGGTCTTCGGGACTTCAAGCACTTTGGTGCTTCGGGACTTCGGGCACTTCGATGCTTTGGAATTTTGGGCACTTCGGCACTTCGGGATTTTGAGAACTTCATCACTTCAGACCTTTGCTCTGAACGCTGCGCTTTGACACTTCTTGTGCAGGCTGCAAACTTGGACAACCTTCTTCCCTTAACAACTATATGTGATAACAGTTCCAATCCAATAAATACCCAAAGCCCCATATACAAATACAAAAAGCCAACAGATATGCATTGCTTAAAAACAAATCTCGTTGCCTATTAGTAGAGAGAATAAACCCCAATACTCGAGTTTGCAACAACATAAAACAAAAGAGAAGCCATAAGAAAACCAGGGTTTGCAATGTTGAAGGTAACTATACAACCCTTCTATTTTCCTAAAAATCCATTATAGATATTAATAGGAATAGGAAAAAAATATAAAAAATCTGAATAAATTGTGGGTAAATTTAAGATGAACAGAATGAAGTTACACACCTTAAATTTATCTTTTGCAGATTTCTATGTGACTTATGATGATCCCTTGCAAATTTGACTCTTTAGAAAAATATGTCTTGTAATATCCCTAGGTCGAACCCCAACTGTAAATGTAATAATGTACTTAAGTTGGTGAGTTGTTTTATATCCTTTTGTCATGCATCTTCCATGGTGTAGTGCGCACATGTACTGCGCAGTAAAATGATGAAATGGGCACATTCTTGGATACCGCACGCAACAAATTAAGTGTGCGCGATATTGAGGCCACAAATCCTTTGTGTATATGTTGTGTTTTATAGGCTGGTAAGCCAGTTATTATAAGCTAGGATTCTTATGTTTTGATTAGGCTGGAGAGCCTAGATGGTAAAGGCCAGTGCACCTATTTTTGTATATGTCTCATAATAAATATAAAATGCATTGTTGTGCGCAGACTGACCACAATAAAAGAGATGGAGGACTAGACTCCACTAGTTAAGGAAAGGGTGGGGCCAAAAGTTAAGGAAAAGGGCTAAGCTAGGGAGCTTAAGCCAAAACAGGAATATTATATTAATATTTTTCAAATCATAAAGTGTGGATAATTATTTTATCCTAAGTTCTAAAGTTGGGGACAAGTGGGCCAAAGTAACTCCCAACATGACAAGTGTCAAGTTGGGGACATGCATACATAAGGTTGGGACTTAGTTCATTTTGCTATATTTTCAATCATGTAGACCATTCATTGTTTCCATCATTCAGCCATGATGCCATGACCTTTTTCACTCACGCAGTCAGTTATTGTTCTAGGATAAATCCGTAAGTGCGGACACAAACCGATCTCCCCAGATCCACCTGGATCTGGAACAAACAGTGACAGAATACTACTCTTTCCCTAGTCTTAAAGTATTGAATGGACAAGAGAAGAAAGATGATATACTTA
>ML809527.1:304035-334264 GCA_009831015.1 Picea engelmannii | reverse complement strand
TGATTGAATTGATGATTCCTTTGCACACACATTTGACTAATTATGTATTGTTTTTTGTAGGATCTTGATTCAAGTTCAAGTTTGGATGCATAGGACAATCCACCGGTCAAAAAATATCACAAGTTATTCTCAAAAGCAAGATATTGAAGACAAATGGTAGACAAAAATGGAAAGCCACTTTACCCCGCCAATTGTAACATGCCATCTTCTAGCAATCATCATAAGCCAATGGTACTTCATAATGAATTAGATTGCTTTTATGACACCCCAATAGTATGTGGCTATTCAAAATGTAAAGGATTGAAGGTGAACCCTTGGCATGACACACTATCCCATTATATTAATGATCAACTACCCAAATTTGATGGCATAATACCTCCTACTATGGTGAAGGATCCAATAGGTGATATAGAAAAAACACGTAGGAACACTTCCATTTGCTCTTTTTTTGAAAAGTTGGAAGCCAAATCAACTATGTTTCATCCTAAATTGACCAACCTATCTCCTTCTATTGAGTCAACTGAGAGTTGTAGTGAGCAAAAATATGACATCAATACTACCCAAAACATCTCTACTAGGAGATCCAAAAAGTTGTAAGAGTCGAGAGCAACAATTTCCAAATACCCACGAAGGTTAGT
This sequence comes from Picea engelmannii, assembly GCA_009831015.1. NCBI lineage: Eukaryota > Viridiplantae > Streptophyta > Pinopsida > Pinales > Pinaceae > Picea > Picea engelmannii. The sequence continues at coordinate 333,626 of ML809527.1, read as the reverse complement.
TCAATTGTTGGAGGGCAGCGATGACTTCTCTCTTCCTATTCATCTGCAAAGTAAATACCAAACCTATTATAACCATGATTTGTATGGTGCTTGGTCATCTTCCCTTCATGTTCCCAATATTAGGATTGAATTCTCCTTTTGTGGTAATAATTACATGATTTCCAAATCTAAAATAGATGTTGCAAATCTTGGGTTGTTTATCCTTTCACATATATTCGTTCCTCCCAAATAGTGAGTAGCACTTATGCCATTTTATGGTCCTCTTTATAGTCGATTTGACTCCTCGAATATTGTTAAATGCAAAAATAACATTTTTACATGTATAATATGTGCATGAACCAAAATTTTAACATGAAGAACTTGTTATAAATCATTGGTCGTCCACTCACTCATGGGAACATTGCAGGGTTCATAACTAGTTGTAGGTGCTCATTGCTCAATGCAAATTGTTCATTTGAGGAACACTCCAATAACAAAAAGTTCTTTATGGAAAGGAAGGCATCCAAATTTGTTGTTGTGCATGCAATATGTAGTTTGTCTCCTGGTGACAAGTTGTTAATAAACTATAACTTTCATAAACCACCAACCTCTCATCGAAGGTGGATTGCATTGGGACTACCTTTAGATGTCCCATTGGGGTGTAAGAAAAATATCATTTGAATAATTGTATTTTAGGATTTTCAATGGAATTAATCTAAATGTATTTCTTAATTCAATATTTGTTTTATAAAGTGGTTGGTTGCATGTGTACTATTGGGAAAAAATTCAACGCTTCTAATAAATGTTTGGTCTAATGTTTCAACATATTAATTGCATTGTGTTCACTAATATAATCAATTTAATGTTAAAATTTTTTGCGATTAGGATTCTGAGGACAAGCGATATGTCTACCATCTATTGTTGCACCCACTATGATGTCAAATAGAGATAAAGTTGTCAAACGAGCACAACTTGGAGAGGAAGCATACCAAGCATGGTTGAATTAACCACATATTCAATACCCACTATGTCATGAGTTGCCAATTCAAAATTTTTATAGTAACAATAGTTATTCACATGTTAGGGATGAAGATAATAATATAGAGGTGGGTGTGGATGAATTCTTATAGGGTACCCGTGCCATGGAGGGAATGTTGTTACATGTATTCCATCAAAATGAGTTAGGGTAACAATGTTTATATCATTGGTACCTCCTTTGAAAGCCTAAAATTTTCTTCCACCACTTGTTATGGGATTTTTACCTTGTGACATTAGGTTTGTGTCACAATAGAGCCTGGCCATATTTAAAAGGCAGAACCTACCCTCACACACAAACTTAAAATAAAATAACTACTTGGAAGAGAGAATAGAAGAGGTCACACCTTGTATCCAAACATTTGCTGTTATTCCTCACTCTCGACCTTTGAATTGATCTCGATCGCTACCCGTACTAACGTGTAAAAGGAGATCAAGTATATATTGCAACAAAGTAGTTATGAAATCAAGTTATACATGCAAGTGTGCAAATTCAAATATGTAAAGCAAATTAACATATATAAATATATTGAACAAAATTGCACATATATGGAGGGAAAGAGAACTCTGATCCAGATTTATGAGCGGAACGAAATGAAAACACATATTTATAATATTAACATAGAGACACAGTGAACAATAATAGAGATACAATAAAACTTGACTTCTATTAAATAAGAAATATGCCGAAAACTGTAAAATGCAGACTGAAAATAAGCTTGCTAGAATGGTGGCAACTTATCTATGAGAAGAGATGTGAGGCTTATTCTCATTCGCAAGAAGATGAGTACAATGAGGCTATGAAGGCCTTCTTAAAATAATCATGAATTATAAAATCCTATACATCCAAAAACCTAACTCTAGGAGATGAATCGTCAAAAGTGATGTGGGCCCCATTGGGGTAAGTTAGTACATCAACTTCCCGGGGTCGTAACTTTTGTATACGATCTTTGTTTAGGGTGCACGATAGATCGTTGGGAAGGTCTTGACAAGGATATTCATTTAGGGGGCTCAACAAAATCCCTATACTATGATTTAGGTGCTCGATCGTGAAAAAACTTTGTCTAGGCCCTCAAAATGGCCCCAAAAGTTTGGGACCTGAAAAACTGCTAAAAATAGTAAGTTACCAAAAAATTGTTTTGAGCCATATGGAATAGGTAGGTGGCCACCGAGATCCTCCTAGATCAATCCTCCCCCCTTAGGAAGAAATGGTCTCCATTGCGTTGAGTTCCCCATCAGATGAGAAAATTTTTGCTGAATTTGGTCCCGGGTGAGCCACTTGCCTTGGTGTAGGAGCTGCCCTACTTTATCAACCCGATAAAGATGGATCCTCTTTTGGAAAGTTCCCTTGACCCAGGTTTCTATGATCTGATCAATGGATGCTTGTTCCATGGAGTCAGGGTTGAGAGTTGTTGGTCTCAACTGTTATGTTATCTCTGAGGTGTCCAATAATGGTGGAAAATAAGGCCGAAGGAGGTCCACATTGAACACTAGGTGCAAGCCAAGGAAGGGGGGAAGGTTGAGCTCAAAATCATTGTCACCACAACCTTGGTGATGATTCAAGGTCCATAACAGATTGGGTGAAGCTTCCGATGAGGCCCTGTAAGACATTCTTTCTACAAGTGCAACCAAACTTTGTCTCCAACTTGAAACTAGTGTGGGATGCAGTGTTGATCATGGCACTGCTTATACTCGTCATTGGACTTCTGTAAAATATCTTGAACCTGTTGGCAGATGTGCTGGATCCACTCAATGAACTAAGTGGCTTTGTTAGCTTTAGTTGGAGCATGTGACAAGTCTGCTTGGGTGGCCACAAGGGGTAGTGCAACGTCCATGGGACCCAATGGTTGAAATCCCAACCCCACCTGAAAGGGGTTGTCGCCAGTTGAGCTATGTATGGCTCTATTGTAGATGTGATGAACATAGGGAAGACTCTCATCCTAGGTGCAAGGGTGCTTGTAATTGTACATGTGCATGATGTACATGATCATTTGGTTGAAAACCTCAGTTCAACCATCCATCTAGGGGTGGAAGGTACTGGATTTGGTGAGCTTGGTGTCCAGTAGTGACCAGAGTCTCAACTAGAATGCGCTGAGGAACTGACTGTCCTGATTTGAGATAATGGTTTTTGGGATCCCAAAGTGTACCCACACTCATTCAAAGAAGATCTTGGCAATGGCCTCCACTTTGATGCTCTTCTTGCAGGCGACGAGAATCTCCATCTTGGAAAAGTGATCAACAAACACAAAAACATAGTCATTTCCCCGCTTGGTGGACAAAATCCCAACATGTAGTCCATTGAGATGGATTCTTAGGGTTTGTCAGGAGTAGGCAGAGGAGTGTACATGCCTTGTTTTTTAGTGGCTGGTTTGGCAATAGCGTAGGCAGTGCAAGACCAAAAATACTTGTTGACATCCTGTCGAAGTTTCGACCAGTAGAAATGTCGTTGCAACACTACCACTATATTTTCCATGCCAAAGTGTCTTGCCACACGACTATAGTGGGATTCCTAAATCAACTTCACTCGCTCGCTTGATGGAACACAGAGATGGCCCAGATGGCACAAAAACTCATCCTGAAGATGGAAATTAGTGACAATTGTGTTTGCGCCCAACATCTGGTAGGTGTTAGTGAAGTCAGGATCTGTCTCACAGAGGTGGGGTCATCCGGAGGTCTCATGGCCGTAAGAGTCTAGCACTTTGGTGAGTGTCATGACTGGAGGTTGGATGAGGAAATCAACGACTCGGTTGGTACTTCATGTTTTATACTTGATGTTGAGGTGGAACTGTTGCAAATATGTGGACCACTTCTGATGGTGATCATTCTACAATTTGTCGTGTGTCTGTATGAACTATAGCAACTTATGATCACTGTGGATGACTGTCTACTTCTCGAGAATGTAATGCCTCCACTTACGACATGCTTGCATAATGGAGCACATTTCTTTGTCATAAGTAGGGTACTTACATATGACATATGATAGTGTCTCACTATTATAGGCCATGAGGTGGTCGTGCTGAGTGAGGATTGCACCCAAAATATATTATGAATCATTTGTCTCGATATCAAAGGGTTGTTGCAGGTCATGTAATGAAAGCACTTGGGATGAGCACAATCACTGCTTCATATCATCAAACACTTTTTGTTGGGACAGGCCCCACACAAATTTTTCCTTACCACCATTGCTAGTTATTTCGTTGAGGGCCCATGAAATATGGGAGAATCCCAACATGAACCTGTGATAGAAATTGGCAAGGCCTAACAAGCTCCAAAGCTCAGTGAGCATGGTTGGAGTTGGCCAATGATGGATGACTTGGATCTTGGCAGGATAAACATGCACACCATGCACATCAATAATGTAGCCTATGTATTGGACCCTATCCATGCCGAAGGAGAATTTTTCCAAGTTGGCATATAGCTTGTGTTGTCGTAGAGGTGCAAAACTTGCTGAATATGTTGCAAGTGTTCTTCCCAAGTCTTGTTGTAGATGAGGATGTCATCCAAATACACCACCACAAAAGAATTAGTGAAAGGCCGCAAGATATCGTCCATCATCCTAATGAAAGTTGTCGGGGCATTTGTCAAACCAAAGGGCATGACCAACCATTCAAAAAGACCTTCTTTTGACTTGAAGGCATTTTCCATACATCTGTCTGCTCTACTGGGACCTGATGGTAGCCAGACATCAGATCAATCTTATTGAAGTATTTCCCCCCCTTTAGTTGATCAAGGAGATCATCCATTTGAGGAATCGAGTATTGGTTTCTGACTGTGATTTTATTTAGGGTATGGTAATCAATGCAGAGTCACAAGGTCCCATCTTTCTTTTGCACCAACACGATTGGGCTTCCACAAGTTGATGAGATGGGTCAGATGTTCCCCTTGTGGAGAAGTTCCTAGATCTGACGCTTCATCTCCTCATTTTCTAGTAGAGAGCAGTGATAGAATGGCCCATTGGGTAGAAGTGCACTAGGGGTTAGATCAATGGGATGCTTGACTTGACAGTGCAGAGGTACCCCAATAGGTGATGATAAGATGTCTTTGTATTCTTCCAAGACCTTATCCACTTGCTTCTGTTGCATGGAGAGGTCAGTCGCATAGGCCATGGATGTGGCTGGAGCCTTTTGCTCACTTTGAGAGTGAATCATGAAGAAGACAAACTTCCCGGTCTGTGAAATGACCTTCCTGCATTGTTGGGAAGAGATAAAGGAAATAACACTACGTGGGACTACATCAGGTATCCTGTGTAATTTCCTGTTCAAAGTAATAATAACAATATGAGGCCTAGACTCATATACATCATGACATTTCCATAAATAAGGTTGGCCCAAAAGAACATCACAAACTTCAAGGGGAGCAGCATCACACAATACCTCATCTTTGAATGGCTTGATTCCATACGACAGATGACACTATTGGCTGACGCGAAGATCGCTTCCTTGACAGAGCCATCCGATGGTGTAGGGATGCAGGTGTGGCATTGTTGGTAGGGCTATCCACTTGACAACGTATGTTGAGATGAGGTTCTTTTGGTTATTTCTATCAATGATGAATTGTAGCGAAGTGCCTTCCACCCACATCTGTGAATGAAAGAGGCGCTCGCCTTCCTATGACTCATCAGGTTCATCGGGCTGGATCTTGGTGGTAGCAACGGTGGTACTGGGTTCCAAGTCAATGATCCGTCTCCATTTTTCTGGTTATGACTTAGAGTCAAAACCTGCATCTGATTTAGAGGCTTTCTCCTCAGCCAACAATGACTACTTTGAGCAAAAATCAACAGTGTTATGCTAGGGGCTCTTATGGAAGTCACACCACTTCCCGATATCTTTGTTCATCTTCCCATTATCCTTCTTTGCTTGTGCCTTGGAATGGTTGTCCAGAGGTTTCCCATCTTTTCTTTGTCCTTTGTTCTGTAGGTTGGGGCTACCCTTTCCCTGCTTCTGGAGTGGGGGGTTCCCAGAACCAACCATCGCATATTTTGTTTAAGCTTCTGCTCGATTTTGACGACATATCGATAGGCCGTGCCCAAGGATGAGATGTCCAAAAACTCCATCTTTGTCTGGATGTATCTATGTAGACCACCGCGGTACTTGAGCACCAGATGTCACTCAAAATATTTGATACCCATCTTGGTGCGCAAGGTATGGAAGACATTGGTGAGCTCTAGCATGGTTTGGTCTCTTTCATGCCGCAATGTGGTCCATCTTGTATACAAGTCATCATAACTTCCAACAGGGTAGTATTGTTCCTTGAGAACATCCCTGAAGGAACCCCAAGTGGGTGAAACTACAAATAATGTGGATCCCTCTATTTCCTTTTGCTGACAGAAAGTCTCCCACCAATCTTTGACATGGGGGACGACCTTGAGGAGCGCAAATGTAATATTTTCTCTATCGAAAAAGTTGTGGACAAAAAAATACCCTTCTAGAAAGTTTAACCATTTATCTACAACATCAACATCTATTTGACCTTCAAATATAGGAATATCAAAATTTATCCTTCAATGGGGCGACACCTTCGCTTGAGGTGGATGTGTTGCTTGTCAAAAGTTGTTGAAGGATTTGTGCAAAGTTGTCCATCATCTCGTTCCTCTGTCGCTCAAGGGCTTCCTCGAGCAACATTTTGAAAGGATCTCCTATCCCATAATTTTTCTTTTCGCACGCCATGGATGATTTCTTGGGCATGCGAGAGCAGTTTTCCTCAAGAGAAACAATCTCGAGACCCAACTCTCTATACCCTGATTGCGTCAGGGACATGCACTAAAAAATGACAAGGAGAAAATTGATCTGATACCACTGATTCGGATTTATGAGCGGAATGAAATGAAAACACATATTTATAATATTAACATAGAGACACAATGAACAATAACAGAGATACAATAAAACTTGACTACTATTAAATAATAAATATTTTGAAAACTGTAAAATGCAGATTGAAAACAAGCTTGCTAGAATGGTGGCAGCTTATCTCTGAGAAGAGATATGACAACTACACCCATTCACAAGAAGATGAGTAGAATGATAATTTGAAGGAATTTTTAGAATACTCATGAATTCCAAAACCCTAGACATCTAAAAACCTAACCCTAGGAGATGAAGCACCAAAAGTCATGTGGGTCCCGTTGGGGTAAGCTAGTACATCAACTTCCTTGGGTCGTAACTTTCACATATGATCTTCGTTTAGGGCCCACGACAACTCGTTGGAAAGGTCTCGATGAGGATCTTCATTTAGGGGGATCAATCAAATCCCTTGGTTATAATTGAGGTGCCCGATCATGAAAAAACATTGTTTAGGCCCTAAAAATGGCCCCATAAGTTTGGGACTCGAAAAACTGCTAAAAATAGTAAGTTGCCAAAAAAACTGTTTTGAACCAGTTGAAATAGGTGGGTGGCCATCGAGATCCTCCTGGATCAAACTCTTTTATTGAAAACAATATAAGTAGATAGTTACAACCTAACTCTAGCTGTCGACACTACCTCAAAGCCAACTGCCCAGGTTCATCCACTTGACCCTTCAAGCATCAACTCAACAAAGTGGATCTTCCTCAAATGATTTAGAAGGGATAGGAACATACCCTATAATCATATATGAGAGAGGAAAGAAAGTTGGAAAACAATTTCCAGTTCACAGAATGCTACTCAAAGGTTCTGGTAAATAGGGAAGCTTGCAAATCGTCAACATAATCTTGCACCAAGGTTGTCTCCCCTCATCCATACCCCCATAGGTGCTTATATACCATCCTAAAGAGGCTGAGATGGTTATATTCTATTGTGTATGGTCCAATGGAAGTTTGGGAATGGTCCAAACTGAAAACCTCACCCAAAATGTGGAATATTTTTTTTTTTCACAAAATTGAGGGTATACGTGGTTTGTACATTGGAAAATAGTGTATATACACAATTTGCACATGGGTTAATAGTGTATGGAAACAAAAGCGTTGTTTTTTAGATGATTCTAATGAAGGAGAATGAGATTTAGGTTTGCAAGCTAGGTAATGGACTAGGTCACCTCACAAATGCAATTTGATGTGGCAATTTGTGGTATAACAAATGCCCCTTAATGTGTGAGGTTAAAAGAGTAATTGATGGCTGAAATAAAATATAAATTCGAGAGGCAAGAATGCATTGAAGTAAGTCCCAATGAAAGTTCCCAAACAACTGATCCAAGAACAAAACCGTCAGCAAAAATCAAGTAAGAGTATTCTCTTCCTGAGTCGGGCATACCCATGTTAAGGAGTGATATAAGTATGGCTGCCAAACCAAGAACACTGCAAATCCATGAGTAATGAAAGAAGAAATGATGTCCATGGCCAAAAAAACTATACACAGTGGATCCATGTGATATATATAAGTAACAATCATGGCCACAAAAAATAAACAGTGGATCGCATGCAAATGTAGATCATAGCCACAAATGGATACACAATGGAGCTATGTCTCAAAATCAAAATAGAGGATATCTGGAGCTTATGAGGTGAACAAAATGATCCTATGTAAGTACCAATGTCTGTAGGGGTGGTACAATCAATACAGGTTGGGTAGGATCACAAAATATGTGATGCTCATACTTCACCCAAACTCTTCAAAACAACTCATTGTGGTGTGAGTCTACACTATGTGAATAGATATGTTGAAGTCGAACACAGTGAGACACCGTTTGATTACTGATCATTGATATATATTGTTAAAAAATGCGAGACAAACCATCGATGATGATAATGGGAGTCAAGGTACCTAGTACAATCTAACAAGTGTGAATAAATGATTTGATGTCAAACACCTAATAGAATCTACCAATTAGGGGACATTGATGTATTCCCACCATCAATAGCGAGGGAACCTGCCATTGATGACTGCAATCCCCAAGGTACTAAAAATGACTCTAGATCCTTGATGAAATCAATAGGAAGAGATCTATTGGAAGGAGGGAATTAAGGCATCCCCCATCATCCAACATGAAGAGTAGGAGAAGGCCAAAGATTTGGAAGGACTTGGACGAAAAGATTGTAAGGACCACGTCGAGGTATGACTCCGGTGTGAACCATATGGAATAACACACGACAAAGACTCTTTGAATAGTATCCAATGATGAAGACTACTGACAAAGACGATGGATCCACCAATGGGGTCAAATAGAAACCAAGGTACCTCATGAATACATATGTGTGATGCTTGTTTTTTACGTCGAACACAAGGGAAACCACTCCATCCATGACCAATGGTGGTTTGTCATTTGTTGAGCACAAGGTCACCTATCAATGATGGAAATAGGCCCATGGTGAAACTCTAGGTCATACTCTCAGATCAATGAGTCGTAGTTGACAAAAGCAGACCCACCAACAAGAAGTCAATGGGGACCTTCTATACTAGCACGAGTGAATTACAAAAATACTTGTGAAAATGAGACATACTTGATTGACACGGGAAGGCCGACATGGAAAGTCAAGGATTTTTGTAGAATGTCCTACTCAGGTTGAAATATCCCTTGAACAAAAACATGACACATTATGTGACTTAGGAAACATGGATTACAACCTGGGATACATCTGTGATACATGAGGCATCAATAGACGCTCCTTATGACTAGAAGAATAACTAGATGACATAGATTATACTCAAAACGAGAAAAGTCTCCTAAAGCCATACTAAACCCAAAATATTGTTATACTGACTCAAAGATTGTGCTTTGTTCAAGGGCGACAAATAAAGAGATAGATGCTTTCCCCCCCTTCTTTTTGATTTTTTTTTGTCTTTTTCATGTTATTAAAGCGTGAAAAGGAATAAAAGAATGCTATAGGACAATGGAGGAAACGAGTGTCGCAGATAAGTGAACTTGTTCTAGAGAGTAAGGAACATACCTATGCTCAATGCAAGAAAGTATGTGCAAGATAAGGACACTCAAGGGAATGTCTCTAGGGATAAAAGTGTCAAGTCACAAAGGCATAAATTTCAAGGCTAGCAACTGGTAGGAATGCATAAGTAAATGGTTCAAAAATGGCAAGCTAAAGCCGACATTAGGCCTAGAAGTGTGATCGGTTAATATGCAATGCAATTACAACTCGACAAAATTGTGGAAGCCCCATGGGTAAGTTAGACAGAAAGAGATGGAGAGGAAGTCACGAGGCTTCAACGCAAAGACATGGTGGGACTAAATAAGGCTTCTGAGCCTATAGAAAAACTGCAGCATGGGTGTCAAAAATGCCAGTGAAATACTAACTAGGACACCCATGAAGAGCTAAGCTTTACCATCAGTAAAAGACACCTTTAAAGTAGCTTGAAGGTATGCTGTTGTGAACGAATAGGGTGGAACCTATGGTAGATATGTGAGTGATACGGATAAATGCATCATGTAGGTGGAATGGAACCTATGCTAAATGCCAGTAAAGAACACAATACCTACCGAAGAGTTCGAAAAGTGCTGACATATGTAGTAGCATATGTTAGAGGGAGTCTCGCAGGTAATGGCCAAAAAAAGATTGAGAAGAAGATATGCAACTTCAACGCAAAGACATGGTGAACTAAACAAGACTCTCGAGCCTATGAAATTATTTCAGCATGGATACCAAACTGCAAACAAGGTTATAACTAGGGCACCCATGAACAGTGGGCTCTACCACATGAATTACAACACTTCTAAACAACAAAGAAGGTTTCGTGTCACAACTCTGTGTGGTCGATCCTAAGGCAAAGTGAACTAGGAAATGGATAATGAAAAAAATGCATGGAGGGGAAAATCTAACTTGTATGCTAGTTTCAAGATAACTTCTTGTCAGAACGGATTGACATGGAACAAAAAGATACCAAAGAAAATGTCTCCAAAGTATTGTATACAAGACCAAAAACACTTACCCATAAGTTAATAAGTCCAATAAGAAACCTATGATAAAAACATGTGCCATGGGATACAATACTTTGAAAACAAGAAACTTGAGAGTACAATATGTATAGAGCATTGCATAGTCTTGCGGTCTATGCATATTAGTTCTCCAAGTAGAGCCCATTGTTAGGCTCAGGACAGGGGCTTCTTTGGTAAACAACCTGTAAAGCTTCTAGTTCAGGAAGAGGTCGAAAATTCATAATGATAGATTCAAGGATAGACTTATCCGAAGGAAATTCAAAATCCAGGAAACTGGGACTCGAAGACTCACCAATACCAGGGCTTGAGGTCTCACAAGAAGCAAGATCAGACTCAAGGTGAAGCACTAGATTACTCGAGCCAATAGGGGGAAGCAAGGGCTCAAATCCCCCCATTGGATACAACACCTGATCAATTGTTGAGACCTTGTCTTGAGAAGGTGAACATAACTGTAAAGGATCCTTCTCAGAGGCAATTGAATATCGAGGATATGACGCCACATAATTCACCTATGGAGGGGAAGAGTCTACTCGAACACTAGTGTTACACACCTATTTGTCACACTTAAGTGAGGGAGTGTTTTCCATGATCCCTAGACATGTTGTGGGAGAAATTTATCATATGAAGGAAAAAATACTAAGTGCACATGTATTATTCATTTTTATTGAAAAACATAAATTAATTTAGTCTGAGAATCCACCTCATATCTAGTTTCCTCATCTCAAGGAGAAGTTAAGAGTCTCATGGATGGTTGATATATTTTCTCAAACCAATATCCTAATTTGATGGATCTTGAGAGATATTTTCTCCCTAAAATCCTTAAGAGATATTTTCCCCCTAAAACCCTCGAGAGATATTTTCTCCCTAAAAATCTTGGAGATCCCAATTTAATGGATCTAGTGAGTGATCTTCTCCTTGGATTGTTGAGTTAGTTCTCAAATGGAAAATTATTTAAATTCCTTATGTGAGACCTTGGGGGAAGGGTTTTCAGAGTGTCAAACCTTTGATCTTGTGAGGAGGTAGTTCATAGCATCATACCTATCATATGGTAATGCACGAAGGGGTTGGAAAAATGAGAGCTTGGAGGAATTGATGCAACATCGTCAATGAGGTTGTAAATATTCCATTTCTTTCCACTTTTAATATATAACTTGGCATATTTCTCTTAATGTCTACATTGTTCATTTCATGAATGTTTATCTTTGTCTTTTTTAAGTCCAACATAGATAAATCTACTTTCATCTAATGATATATAGTAGCAGAAGAGGATTGTCTCATCTCTTACAGGAGGGCTACTTCCATACTCAAAGCTTGGAGATCAAGTTCAATAGTTGGAGCAACAAGGACAACCTATAGAAAAGAGGTAAGTCATCTATATTTCTCTCTCTCTCTCTCTCTCTTGATTTCATTAATGAACATATAAAATAGTCTTAAGGGGAAGTTAGTGTCCATTTGCTTTCCTTCTGTTTTGGATCGAAGGAAACCCGATACAAGGGGGATTTTACCTGTTTGTAGGGGGAATTCACCACAACAATAGGAAAACACAAATGGAAAACCTGAGATGAAATCAAACTAGGATGGTGATTATTAGATGAAAGTTGAACAATCATGACAATGCTTCTATTGTGAGGGAAATACATCGCACAAAAGAGCGTAGACACCACAACCTTCATAGCATATCGACTAAAACAACACTAGTAACATATTGACTAGAACAGTCTTCCCACCTAAGGTGATAGGCGACTGAGGAAGAATCCCCAAACATTCACTAGGTCTTCTATCGAAAGCCAACTACTCACTCGTATATGACAAAAGCTTGTGAGAACCCAATGATTGCCAAGTCGAGGAGGGTAAAATACTTGTAGAGGATCCTTCATCTATAATACATCGTTAAATTTCTTTCAACATAGATTCAACCAGAACCATTATTTGGAAAGGTGTAGAAGAAGGAAGGCAAGGCTCCACAAGATCATTCCAATGAAAGGAAACCATCATAGGACTTGGAGGGAGCGTACTTGAAGAGAGTGGAATGCCCCCTTATTCAAAAGGTGTTGAACTAGAAATGCTAAATATATAGTCGAAAGATGCATCACTTCCCGAAAGAAGAGTGGGATTAGTCGAAGATTGCGTTGACTTGACCACTTTGAAATATTGGTCACTCTCCAAGAGAAGAGTGGGATCAACCAAAGATTGCATCGGTGCAACCACTTCATCAACCACTGGTTGAATAGGATGCAAGACAACATGGTCAAGAGATGATGTAAGTTTTAAACCTGCGAAGTAAAACAATGCATATAGATTCTTAAGAAAAACAAAAATTAATCAATGGCTCATTCACATAGTACACAAAGATTTTTTTACTGGAAACCCTCAACCAGGAAAACCTTTCTTATATTCATTATATCGAATTTCACTATTCACCATACAATATATACAATGTTTTTAGGTATTCCATAGATACCAAAACCCTAATCCCTTAATCCAAGATTAATTTAGAAAACCTCTAAAATAGAAAAATTCGCTAAAAATAGCAAAAACGAAGTTGTCGAACCTGACACACCCACACACACAAGTGCAAAGAATATAACATATACCCAACAGATGCATCACCCCCCAAAATGATACTGGTATCGACCAAAGATGGGGTCGACATGATCACTTCATCAACTAGAATATGACACAGAACTAGAAGGGCCTTCATACAAGGACCACACTCTTCGTACCATGGCAATAGCAGGCCCCAAATGAGTAAGGTGATCTCATTTGCAAAGATTACAAGGGAACTTGGGATTATGTCATATACATATAGTATTCTCAACCGTATTAATGCCCCCAACATGACTTGCAGTAGTCAGTGGGTTTCCCCCAACATGACTTATAGGGGCTGGTGATAGTTCTCCAACATGACTAGAAGAGGTTGGTGACTTAGTGCTAGTATGACTTGCAGTGACTAGACTTGTGCTTCCAGCATGACTTGCAGAGACTAGTTGTCTGTCCCCAACATAACTCACAGAGGCTAGTGATAGGTCTCCAACATGACTAGTAGAGGTTGGTGATTTCTTCTTCTTACTCTTCCTCTTCCTATTCCTTTCAGACTTCTGGTTATTAGTAGCAAGACTTTCACTAGAAGAGGGAGAAGGGGAAGGAGTAAAATTTGTGGATGCAAAAGGTAAAGGATCAACATTTGTATGATGCCCCTGACATAAGGTGCTTATCTGAGAAACATCAAGAGCATCCAGGACATTCATAGTGGTCCAAAACCAAACCGATAGTCCTACATTCAACCCAAGAATGTTCAAAGTGGGCATCAAGGGGCACCAATGTTTCCAAAGAACGAAAAAGCACAAGAATATGTTTGGGAACTGGTCTCTTGGTTGGTATCCTCAAGAACTTTGGCCATGACCTTCGTATGCATAGGTTCGTCCCTTGCGGGATTGTTCATGTCCATAAAAGTATCAAGCATTGACTCTAGTGAATCAGTGGTATAAAAACCCATGCCTTCTAGGAGGCAGCTCTACACTTTCAAGAGAAAGACCAGGGGTCCTTCCCGACCAATGGAACGATTGGTTGACCACCTTGAATCAACGATCCAAAAGTGGTGATGCTAACACAACCTAAGGCTAACTATACAAAGAAACACTCCAATAAATAGTCCTAAGAGAAACATCACAAGAAAACAACTTTTCAAAATCTTCAACCCAGGTGGATAAGGTCCTGAGTCCAAAGCGATAAAAAAGTGGAAAGGGACCTTCTGGATGAAGGCACAGGTTGATTAAGTCTCGTGAAACAACGAACGAAGGGGTGAGAAGAAGTTATCCTGACCTCCACTAACCAACATTATCTAATGAAAGTACCCATCCTTCATGGGACATCCTCCAATAGTACTAAAAAGTGTGATAAGAAATCTACCCTAGGTACCATGGGAAACCCCCCGTAGTCACCTATGGGATCCCTAGGAAAATAAACTTAGGTCACCAACTTATAGTCATAATCTAGGGGTAAAATCGACAATCCGAACTGGATGTATGGGCATGGTAACTAAGCCTGAAGCTCTTCCAGAGGATTGTCTACAAAAGTGCCAGTGTCACTTCAGAAAATCTCGAACTAGGTCCAAAGCTTCCAAAGGATTGACGCTAAGAGGGCCAGTATCACTTCAAGAAAACTTCAACCAATTTCAAATTTTGTAGAGGACTAATGCAATATGAGTTAGTATCACTTCAGGAAAAACCCCCAAATACTCTCAATCTGCTACACTTGGTCGATTTTCGGAGGGGTTATCTCCTTTACTCTTCCTCAAACGACCTCGTGTTTGGCTCCTGTGTGAGAGGAGTTTCTCGACCACACTTATATGACAATTGGGTTTGACTCTCCCTAACTCAGATTCCTGTATTTTTTTATTGGCCTTGGAGAGTTATCTCTCAAATCCTATTCCAAGGCCCTAACCCTAAACTTGTTTATGGACCCTAGAAACAAAGTCTAGTAAATTTTAAGTTTAGCGTTCATTTTAGCGGTTGTTCATTACTCAAAGGATACTAAAGTGAAACTGATGTTGTTTGAGACTCTTCAAAAATGAAATTTATAAGAACAATGGAAAAGAGGAATTTACCTTAATTCTTCAAATGAAAAAGAGTTTCAAGAAAGCAAAGCGTGAACAATCCTTCAAATCTTGAAATGCAATCTTTTCTCTTTCTGATGCAAATGCACAATGTAGCCTTTTGAGAAAACCAAAAGAAAACAACAAAAGGATGTTCATTGTTATTTTTCTTTTGAAATGATTTCAATATGATAAGAAAACAAAAATCCTATGCTAATATTTTTTTCTTTTTCAAATAACAATGCAAAACAATGCAAAGAAAGAAAGAGACCTAATTAACAGAAACCTAGTTTTTTTTTTCTACCAAAGAAAAACTAACAAAAGATGCTAAAAGAAAGAAAATTTTTTGGTTTTATGTTTTAAAAATCCAAGGAAGGCACAAAATAAAAGTATCGAACTCGAATACAAACTCAAGTTTAAAAAATGACCACAACAATGACCAGAAAATCGAGATCTCGACAATAAGACTAGTCTTAAAGTCATGCAATCCAAGGGATAAAAGGGAGAAAAACATGGTTAAAAAACTTTGTTTTCCATTCAAATTTAATGCCTTACCAACCTTCTATAGGCCACAAAAACTTCTAGGACCAAACTCCCCAAAAACGATCCCCAAACTAGCTGAAACAAGGCTTCAAAAAGGCTGAAAAACAAGTAAAAAAGTCACTCTTTGGAGGCATACACAATTCAATCCACTGTGAATAGCGTATATAAACTTATGTGTGAAATTTATATCACTGTAGGGAGTGCATATGAAGTTTATACGTGGTTTATCCTTCTACAAAGTGCATATGTACATGGTTTAGCCTTCTATAGAGCGCATATTTAGCACTTATGTACGTGGTTCACTCCTATATATAGGTAGTGCATGTATGCGACTTGTGTCAACACAAGTACGTATAAAATTAGAAAAATTTACAAAATTTTGGTATAAATCCCAAAACCCAAAATGTAGCAAAGAGACCAAAATAAAGCCAAAGGAATGGAAAGCAAAGAGCAAGAAATTTTGATCATAGGTTTCAAGTTTTCAAAGACTTAATACAACATTCAAAGACAAAATCAAACCAAGAAGGCTCAGAACATACTGCACATCCAACTTAGTGTTAAATTTTTAATTAAAATAAAGTACCTAGGCAAGTGTTTCTCATCCCTAGGTGCCTAAGGGGTGAGAAAGTGCCTAATGTGGGCCCTAGTCATTTAATTTGTGAGATGCAAATTAAAAGGTGACTTTATGACTTTAGTGAGGGGGTGAGTGAAGAGACACTCAATCTCAACCACCTATCTAATCCAATCTCAACCATTGGATGTGAAACTCCTCACCTACCAAGCATGAGGTCGATTAGGGTTAGAGGGTGCACCATTGAGAGGTTGTTCATTCAATTTTTGGAGAGCAAGAGAAGGAGAGAGGTCAATCTTTTGAGAAGATGCAACATTTGCAGAAGAGGCATGCATCCCAAGACAACTAGTAGGCATGGATTACGAGGCAAAAAACAACAATAAAGAACAACCCGTACAGTATGGATTTGAGGGGTCATACAACATTTATTGTGCATAGTTTTCAAGGAGAACAACAACACAAATTTCTGGAAATATTGGCATTCATTCTAAGGCTGTCGTATAACTATTTCAGGCACATAAATTGAGAAGAGTGTTGGGCATGATTTTCTGAGTGAGGAAAGTCTGTACAGTTTGTACGGACCTGAACAAAAAAGGAGGGCTATACTGCCATAAATTCTGGGCACATTTTTCAAGGTTTTGGGCATGATTTTCAAGACATTTTCACAGCTCAGTTTTTCGTATAGTTGCAGCAGATATTTGGCACACAAAACAAGGACAGTCCGTACAACATTTAATGTTGTCACAGCTGTACAGTGGTACGAATTTCTGGTTTAGAAATCGAGGAGCAAGCTAAAGGACTATACATATAAGTTTGTAAAATTTCTAAAGATGAATATGCTGTAAAAGAATTTCTCAGAAGCCCATAAATAATAAAAAGCTCTCTCTCACTGGTTTTCCCCTTGTGTGTTTTTTCTAGGGTCGATGTTAGACCGAAAATATCTGTGTCAGTAATTTTATGAGTTTTATATGCTGCTGATATTTTATTTATGCGTTATAAACGAAGTTTAGAATCCTCATGTTTTAGTTCTGAAATCAATTTTCTGTTGAGTTTTTATTTGCTGATATAAAATTGGGTTTGGGCATTAAACATTGGCTAGAAAAATCAGCGAGACTGAAACTGGGTTGGGGTCTGAAAATTTACATGGTATCAGAGCTAAGTTGAAAAGAAGCAGAAATTTCAGCAATCAGAAAGTTGGGACAACAGTCACTTCACATGGCAGAATTTTGAATTTGTCATTTTCAGTAGAATAAGGTCAATGGCTATAGGTTTGAGAGTTGAGGACATAATTGACGGGGCAACAAATTTTGGTGCTTGGAAGGAGATGATGATCTTGCTTTTGCAAGAAAACAAGTTGTGGGATACTGTGGAAAATACCACAACTCATAATATTGTGATACCTTCTTGCAGCTTACACTAAGAAGAGTATCAAGGCTAAGAGGATTATTCTTGATTCCATCAAGGACCATTTGATTCATCACTTGACGGGGAAAAGAAATGCCTATGAGATGTGGGAGTCTTTGACTAAATTGTACCAGAGTACAAATGAGAACCGGAAAATGGTTTTGAGGGAAAAACTAAAGAGCATAAAAATGACCAAGGCTGAAAATGTGGTCACATACCTTACTATATTGACATAGGTGAGGGATGAGATTGGAGATGTGGGGGAGGCCATAGTTGACAGTGAGCTTGTGAGAACAACATTGAATGGAGTTTCCAAACAATGGGCTGTTTTTGTGGAGGGAATTGTTGCTAGGGAGAAGCTTCCCAAATGGGAACATCTTTGGGATGACTTTGTTTAGGAGGAGACCTAGAGAGGTTATGTACATGGCAGTTCATCTACATGTCATGAGGAGGAGAATATGGCTCTTTCTACCACTAGCAAGAAGAAGTTCAAAAAGGGTCCAAAGGGAGGAAACAAGCCCAATGGTGAAGGGAAGAAAGACATGATAAAAGTCAAGTGCTTTGCATGCCATAAGTTTGGGCACTATGTAGGTCAGTGTCCTAACAAGAAGAAGAAACAAACAACAACTTTAGCAGTGGTGGAAGAGTTTTCCACCAAGTTTGACAAGGATTTTTCCTTGATTGTGTGTCTATCCACAATGACCACTCATTTAAATACTTGGTATATTGACAATGGTGCCTCTCTCCATATGACAGGGGTTCGTGAGCAGATGAAAAATCTTACAGAGATTGCAGATGTGGAGGTGGTGCTTGGAGATGACCGGGAGGTCAAGGCAGGTGGTTACGGGACCGTATCATTTTAGAGGGACTCTATGCCTCGCATGTCTTTGACAGAGGTTCTATATGTTCTGGGGATGAAGAAGAACCTAGTGTCAGTTTCTACTATTGAGGAGAAGGGCTATGAGGTCTTGTTCCATGATGGGCAGGTGCTCCTTTTCCCCAAGGGGTCTAGCATCGCTTTGTCCAAAGTGATTGGTACTAGACATGAGAAGTTGTACAAGTTTTTTTTCCAGCCAGTGAGAGCATCGATTTATACTACCAAAAACAACAGTGACCTATGTGAGCTATGGCACAGGAGTATGGCACATTTGCACCATGGGGCTTTGAGAGTTCTGAGGGAGATGGTGACAGGAGTTCCAGATTTTAGTTCAGAGCACCATGAGTTGTGAAAGGGGTGTGCTTTGGGAAAGTACACCAAGACTGCTTTTCTGAGTAGTGACAGTAGAGCAACAAGGATTCTTGGTCTCATACATTCAGATGTATGTGACCCGATGTCTTTGGCATCATTGACTAGTTTTCTATACTATGTTGCATCCATTGATGACTTCTCATGGAAGTTTTGGATTTTCTTCATGATGGCCAAAGGATAGGTCTTCAGTCGGTTTCAAGAGTTCAAAGCTCTTGTGGAGAACCAGACATGGAAGAAAATTAGAGTCCTGAGATTGGACAATGGGGGTGAGTATACCTCCAAGGAGTTCATGGACTTCTATGCAGGAGAGGGCATTAAGAGAGAGTTGACTGTTCCTTACAACCCACAACAAAATGGGGTTGTAGAGAGAAAGAATAGGGCCATTGTTGGTGCTGCGAGAGCCATTCTACATTATCAGGGGCTGCCACTATTTCTATGGGATGAGGCATGCTACACTGCAGTTTATTTGCATAACAAGAGTCCCCACAAGGTTGTGGGGAGCATGACTCCTGAGGAGTATTTTTCTGGGAAGAAGCCTGAGGTGGGGCACCTTCATATTTTTGGGTGCATCACATATTCACATGTCCCTTCTGAGAAGAGGATAGAGCTGGAGCCCACGACATAGAGAGGGATCTTTGTTGGGTATAGTGAGACTTCAAAGGCTTTCCGTATTTACCTTCCTTCCTTGAGGAAGAATGTCTTGAGGAGGGATGCCAGATTTGAGGAGGACAAAGCCTTTAGGATGTCTAGAGGGATAGATAAGGGTGAGAAGTCTTCACCACAGATTCAGGTGAGTCTGCAATAGACTACAATGACACAGATTTTGGGGCCACCAGTTTCATGGACGACAGGTTCACAGGTGATAGGGCCACAAGTTTTAGGTTCACAGGCTACTGGTCCATAGGGTTCAAGATCGAGTACTCCAGAGTCTACTTCAGGATCACTGTCTTCAAGAGATGGGGCTGAGCAGGGAGAGTCCCCTCCATATGACACTACTTCAGAGAGGAGGAAGTCCAAGTGGCTTCGAGACACTTTGAGGGAGGCACAAGGTTCAATGGGCAATCCTAGACAGGTAGTGAGGGAGAGTAAACCTCCCAAGAGGTTTTGCAGCTACATCGCTATGGTGAGCAGTATTTGAGAGTCTGAGCCTTCCACTTTTGAGGAGGCTATTGGTAGATAGGTGTGGAGAGATGCCATGATGGAAGAGTACAATTCCATCATGAAGAACAATGTATGGGAAGTTATTCCTAGACCTGAGGGGAAGTTAGTGGTGGCTTCCAGGTGGCTCTATAAGCTCAAGCATGCTATAGATGGTAGCATTGAGAAGTACAAAGCTCTCTTTGTGGCTCGGGGGTTTTCACAGGTTGAGGGAGTCGACTATGATGAGACCTTTACGTTGGTTTCTAGATAGACTTCGATCAGGGCAGTGATGTCCATTGCAACAGAGATGGGTTGGAAGATCCACCAGATGGATGTGAAGACCACATTTCTGAATGGTCTTATTGAGGAGGAGGTATACATTGAGCAACCATTGGTCTTTGAGGTGCATGGGAGAGAGTATCATGTGTGTAGACTGAAGAAGGCATTATATGGGCTGAAACAAGCTCCCAGAGCTTGGTATTCGAGGATAGATGCCTATTTGCAGCAATTGGGTTTTGAGAAGAGAGGCAGATCCCAACCTATACTTCATTGTGGTTGGAGAGGATCCTCTCATTATTTTACTATATGTGGATGATATTTTCATTACAGGGGCAAAGAGACTCATAAACAACTGCAAGGAGAGCCTTGATTCAGAGTTCGAGATGACTGATATCAGACTGATGCATTACTTTTTGGGATTGGAGGTTTGGCAGGAGCCTGGACACATCTTTCAGGGATAGGAGAAGTATGCATGTGACATTCTGAGTAGATTTCATATGGAGGATTGTAGGCCCATGACCACTGCCATGATTACCAACTGGAAGAAGCTTCATGCTTTTGAGTCACTGTTGGTAGATTCCACTTTGTATTGTCACTTGATCGGGTCATTGATGTATTTGGTCAATACCAGGCCAGATATTTGTTTTGTTGTCAACACTTTCACTTAGTTCATGGTGGAGCCTAGGAGTGTGCACTGGGTGGAAACAAAACATGTGCTCAAGTATCTTTATGGTACGGTAGATTATGGTCTGGACTATCAGAGAGGAGATGGAGTTCATTTGGTTGGCTATACAGATTCAGATTGGGCATGATGTGTCAGTGATAGGATGAGTAATTCAGGGTGCTATTTCGGATTGGGCTCAGTAGTTGTGTCTTGGTTCGGTCGGAAGAAAAAGTCAGTGGCTTTGAGTTCTGCAGAGGCCGAGTATATGGTATCCAATTAGGCCAGTTGTGAGGCCCTTTGGCTTCACACGTTGCTGGTGGGATTGTTCAGTGTGTAGTTGAGGCCTATCGTGATTTACTGTGATAATCAGAGTTGCATTAAAATCTTGGAGAATCCATTTTTTCATGACCGGTCTAAGCATATCAAGATTCATTATCACTTCATCCGTGACTATGTTCAGAGAGGAGCTGTGGAGCTACAATACATATCTATAGAGGAGCAAGTTGCAAACATACTCACCAAGGCATTGAGCAGAGGCAAGTTTGTGTTTTTCAGGGACAAGCTTGGAGTGGTGAGTAACACTTTCCTCGATAAGAGGGAGTGTTAAATTTTTAATTAAAATAAAGTACCTAGGCGAGTGTTTCTCATCCCTAGGCACCTAAGGGGTGAGAAAGTGCATAATGTGGGCCCTAGTCATTTAATTTGTGAGATGCAAATTAAAAGGTGACTTTATGAATTTAGTGAGGAGGTGAGTGAAGAGACGCTCAATCTCAACCACCCATCTAATCCAATCTCAACCGTTGGATGTGAAACTCTTCACCTACAAAGCATGAGGTTGATTAGGGTTAGAGGGTGCACCATTGAGAGGTTGTTCATTCAATTTTTGGAGAGAAAGAGAAGGAGAGAGGTCGATCTTTTGAGAAGAGGCAACATTTGCAGAAGAGGCATGCATCCCAAGGCAACTAGCAAGCATAGATTACAAGGCAACATACAACAATAAAGAATAGTCTGTACAATACAGATTTCAGGAGACGCATAACATTTATTGTGCACAGTTTTCAAGGAGAACAACAACACGAATTTTTGGAAATATTGGCACACATTCCAAGACCATCGTACAACTATTTCAGGCATAGAAATCGAGAAGAGTGCTGGGAACGATTTTCTGAGTGAGGAAAGTCCGTACAATCCATACAGACTTGCACAAAAAATGAGATTCGTACTGCCATAAATTTTGGGCATGTTTTTCAAGGTGTTGGGCACAATTTTCAGGACATTTTCACAGCTGGGTTTTCCGTACAGCTGCAATAGATATTTGACATGCCAAACAAGGACAGTACATATAACATTTAATGATGTGACAGCCGTAAAGTGGTACATATTTTTGGTTCAGAAATCGAGGAGCAAGCTAAAGGACTGTACAGATAAGTTTGTAAAATTTCTAAAGATGAATATGCTGTAAAAGAATTTCTTAGAAGCCCATAAATAACAAAAAGCCCTCTCTCACTGGTTTTCCCCTTGTGGGTTTTTCCAGGGTTGATGTTAGACCGAAAATATCCGTGTCAATAATTTTCCAAGTTTTATATGCTGCTGATATTTTATTTCTGCATTATAAACGAAGTTTAGAATCCTCATGTTTTAGTTCTGAAATTAATTTTCTGTTGAGTTTTTATTTGCTGATATAAAACTGGGTTTGGGAATTAAACATTGGCTGGAAAAATAAGCGAGACTGAAACTGGGTTGGGGTCTGAAAATTTACACTTAGATCTTCCCAAAACTGAGAGAAAGACCCAAAAACCAAGTTCTTAAATAGATACGCGACTGTGAACCCAATGAATAGTGTGCATATGCTATTCAACGTAAGGAAAATCATGTGTATATGTGATTTAAGCAGAGACAAAGCACGTATGGCTTCACAATACTCAAGGAAAGAGATTGCAACTGTAAATGGAAGCTTCTAGACACTTGGGAAAAGTTTTTGAGATGGAAAATGCTTTGAAAGAAAGTCTAGAAAACAAGAAAATTACAGAATTCAAGACAACACAAGAACCCTAAGACTGACCCAAACTAGGAGAAAAGATCCCCAGTATGGTCGTTGATTCTATTATGGGATTTCTACCCTGTGACCTTGGGTTCGTGTCACAACAGAGCCTAACCGTATTTAAAAGGAATAACCTACCCTCACACATAAACTTAAAATAAAATAACTGCTTGGAAGAGAGAATAGAAGAGGTCACACTTTGTATCCAAACATTTGATGATGTTACTCACTCTTGACCTTTGACTTGCTCCTGATATCTACCCGTACTAACCTACAAAAGGAGATCAAGTCTATACTGCAACAAAGTAGTTATGAAATCAAGTTATACATGTAATTTTGTAAATTCAAATATGTAAATCAAATTAACATATATAAATAGATTGAACAAAATTACACATATATGGAGGGAAAGATAACTCTTTTATTGAAAACAATATAAGTAGGTAGTTACAACCTGACTCTAACCATCGAAACTGCCTCAAAGCCAAATGCCTAGGTTCCTCAACGGGACCCTTCAAGCATCAACTCAACAAAGTGGTTCTTCCTCGAATGACTCAGAAGGGATACTAACGCACCCTACAATCATATATGAGAGAGGAAAGAATGTTGGAAAACAAGTTTCTAGATTAGAGGATGCTACTCAGAGGTTTAGGGAAATAAGGAAGCTTGCAAATCGTCAGCATAATCTTGCACCAAGGTTGTCTCTCGTCATCCATACCCCCATAGGTGCTTATATACCATCCTAAATAGGTTGATATGGTTATATTTTGTTGTGTACGGGCCAATGAAAGTTTGGGAATGGGCCAAACCGAAAAACCCACTCGAAACATGTGGAATATTTTTATTTGTTCACAAAATTAAGGATATACGCAGTTTGTACACTGGAAAATAGCGTATATACACAATTTTCACATGGGTAAATAGTGTATGGCAAAACAAGTGTTGTTTTTTAGATGATTATGATGAAGGAGAATGGGATTTAGGTTTGCAAGCTAGGTAATGGACTAGGTCATCTCACAAATGCAATTTGTTGTGGCAATTTGTGGTATAACACCATGCCTCTCTCTGGACACGGGTCAAAGGCTACCCAACTAAGGACAACAATGTTACTATAGAACTTGAAAGAAATGTATGGTATGTCAGATGCATGTTTCTTGGAACTATTGAGGTAACTAACCATCAAGTCCCCTATATTTTAATGAATCTTGTCATACAATCAACAATAAAAAGGGTTTCATACATACTTGTCGACAAAGTAAATTTCTATTTCCCACTGATCGTAGGTTATTCAAAGATAAGGTTCTTCCATGTAATAATATTCTCCTTGACCATTTTAAAGAGGCGAAGCAATTGCTAAAAAAATTGGGTGTTGAGTACATACCATATCATGCTTGTCCAAATGATTGCATTCCATGTACATGAAAATACAAGGACAAAGACATATGTCCAAAATGTTAACGTCCACTTTGACACCTTCATGAGATAAAATATGACCCAAATATTCCACTTCTCGAACCCCAAAAAAACACTTGGAAGGATTTTCATATAGTTGTTTCTCTTCCAATAGTTTTAACACCATGTCAACACGTTGCACATGCTCTTCTCGAGATTTGTTGTAGATTAGCATATCATCAAAAAATACTAACAAAATTTTTCGAGTAAGGGTTTGGTAATAGAATTCATCAAACTTTGAAATGTTGAAAATGCATTATTAAGGCCAAATGGCATCACAAAAACTCATTATCACCTTCGTGTGTTCTAAAGGTTTTTTTGGGAATGTTTTCTTACCTCATTATGATTTGATGATATGTAGACCATAGATCCAACTTAGTAAAAAAAATTGCTCCTTTCAATTTATATAATAATTCATAAATGACAGGAACATGAAAATTATCTTTAATGGTCATTTTGTTGAGCTGTCTATAATCTATACACATATGCCATGAACCATCCCTTTTTGCAACCATCACCATTGGTGAACAGAAATAACTTTGGCTAGGTTCAATGATACCAACCTCTAACATGTCTTGAATCATATGCTCAATCTCACTCTTTTGTGCATATGGGTACCTGTAAGGCGTAATTTTAGGTGGTACACTTCCTAGTTGAAAATGAATAGCATGGTCATGATCTCGAGTAGGTGGAAGACCCTTAGGAATCTCTTCAAATACCTTGGAATGATTGTCAATAACTTTTTGGGTCTAGATGTTTGAACATCTAGTGAGTACAATTGTGCAATTACAACATGGTGTCCCCTTTTGAGTAATTTGTCACGTTGTTAGAGTTCATCACTTAAGAGGGATCCTTGGATACCTCCGAGTTCAATTTCCTTGCCTTTTGAGGAAAATCTCATGAAACGTTATTGAAAATTAAGAGCCAATGTTCCCAGTTATTGTGACCATTGGATCCCTAATACAACATCAACACCACCCATTTGGATTG
Source organism: Picea engelmannii (assembly GCA_009831015.1). Classification (NCBI taxonomy): domain Eukaryota; kingdom Viridiplantae; phylum Streptophyta; class Pinopsida; order Pinales; family Pinaceae; genus Picea; species Picea engelmannii. The sequence continues at coordinate 307,827 of ML809527.1, read as the reverse complement.
TAATCATGGGCTATCCAATAAATACTCCCCCACACTGAGCTTAATACTATGGCACTTCCTTGAACAATTTATGATACCTCCATTTGCAATCATTACTTGAAACTTTGGTGCTGGAAATACAAAGCAATTGAGAAGTTTTGCTAATTTGCAATTAATAAAGTTATTAGTACTACCATAATCAATCAACATTGTTCCCTTTTTATTTTTGATATATCGTTCGATCTAGAGGGTTTGTGGAGTATTGATGCCAACCAATGCATGAGAAGATATGGTTGGAATAGTCTCTTATAGTTCTAGATCTTTTGATGGTTCTAATTCTTGATCTTCTTCCTGTTCATAGTCTATGTAGAATAATTTCTTATCACCACATTTATGCCCCTTACTGTACTTGTTGTCACAATTGAAACATATTCCCTTTTCTCTTCTTTCATCCATTTGCCGAGGTGTCAACCTCATAGGTTGAGTGAGGTTATGAGAGGGAGAAAGGTGCTCTCTATAGTTGTTGGTAGCCACTCTTCTAATAACCATATTTTTACTTTCAACTTTTCTTTCCACACTGAAAACATGCTCTAGGGATTTAGGTTCAAAGAGACGCACCTCATGTTGAATTCTCTCCTTTAAAGTGCCCATAAAGAGATCTAACAAACTATCCTATGGAATGTTTTTTACCCCGAAACTTAGTTTTTGGAATTGTTGAATGTACTCTGTAATTGGACCTCTTTGTCAGAGATTTATCAATTGACTAAATAATGTATTGCTCTTAATATCCCCATAATGCGCTATCAATTCATTGTTAGATATTATGATCCTAAAAGTACTTAGTCTAATTTTTTTTATTGTACTTTGAATTTTCTAGAATGAATATTGTTAGAGTAGATACTACGTCTAGAAAAGAGTAATTTCTTAGATTCAATAAAATAGGAAATTGTTAGAATCTTCATTTATTGTACATGGACACTTGTCATACTCACATGATTATGTGATAAGATGTCCGTAACAAAATTAGTTTAGGAATTCGTATGATGAGATTATTTAAGCTCTCATTTGATCATGCAAGAGTGTTATAGCCTTAATTTCCACCCCATAGGCCAGGAGGGAATTGAGAAGAAGTTGATAGCCAAGGCACATTTCTTAATTGAGATTTGGGACCTTTTTTAGGGTTGTCGTGAGACTCATAGGATACAACGTGCGACGATCATCGCATGGCATGTGTAGTGAAACAAGCCACAATTTGTGCAACCTTCTAGATTTGATGAGTTACAAAGAGCTAAGCGATGGCTGAGTTTTATCTTTGTGGCTTGAGCCTAGGAACTCACATCATTTGAGTTTTTGTTGGGTTCTAGAAGATATAGAAGCTCTCCCAAGCCTCTTCCAAGGATCTATATAAAGAGGGAAAGTCTTGAGTAAGAGGGAGAATGAATCATTTGCAGAGTTATGTTCTTTAATTCCAGAGATTCTTTTCTTGTTCACAACAACCAGAATCAGATTGGCTAGTTTGATCAAGAAGCTGAGGAAGAACAAGGAGCAAGGAGACAAAGAGGATGCATCATCACTAAGGTATGGATTTTATGTAATTATTTCATATTAATGAATAGATCATTTGTTTCCCCCTTGAATATGTTTGTATTTCCGTTACAAATGTTTGGATTGGTTTATTTCATTTCAAATCAGGTTAGATTCAAATTGGATCTAGGATTCTAACGCCAAGTAGAGAGGTAGAAAGACATTGTTTTTCTTTTGTGTGAAGGAAGCAAGTTGTGGAGGCTGGAGCTGGAACTTTAGATCTACATCAACCAAGATATACAAAGGACAACTTATAGTGAAGGATATGCTATCTCTACCAGTTCTTAGATTAATTGTGAATCCATTTGCTTGAGTCTAGGAAACCCATAGAATTCTAGCCCCACTGTATGTCTAGGATCAATAGGAAAATCATAGGGATATATACTTACCATACTGGTGAGATTTATCCAATAACAAAATTGGCAACTCCGCTGGGGAAGAATATTGATTCTTCTCTAGAATCCCTTGCCAAATTTACCTCTATTTTTTTTTTGTTTGTAATTGCATCTTTTGTCTTCCTGTTACTCCTTTAGAGGTTAGATCTTTCAAATCTGATAGATCTGAGAAAGATCTAAAGCATATCCATCTTTCCAAAAAAGGAATTTATTTGCAGTCATCACAAGTTTTAGTATAAGAGTCATGCGACGATATTTGCGGGTTGTGTTGCATGTATCCCGCGACGATCCCTGTAAATTGAGAAAATTGCAAAGGCTACAAACGTCTAAGACTAGATCTGGTTTTTCTGGTCCACGAGGTCTTTGTTGATCTATTCTATGAGTGTCTTACCTTTGTTTCAGTCCCGATGTCACATGATTTGCCTTCATTTGTTGTTTGGAATATGATTGTGTGGTTTGTTTTGGATTGCTTGATTAGGCTTTTTTTACTGTGTGGTGGTCCTGTTAGGTTGGGCAGTGAACCCAATATATATGAATAGATCTGGTAGTGTTTGATTTGATTGCATTTGGATTTCCCTTTTTGTGATCATTATCCATTGCTAGATCTAGCATTTTAGGTGAGTTTTAGGTGAGATATTTGTAGCGACATTGGAGTGGGTTGACCGACGTCACTACCGATTTCCTACTACCCTTTGCTTGCTGCTTTGTTGGTTTTTCCATTTGCATTTGTGTTCTTCATCATATCAAGAAACTTTTGCATTTTATTGGAAAAAAAATTTATTTGCATGCTTATGAGCTTTTGAAGCATTAGTATAAAGAGTGCATTCGTTCATTGTTTATATGGAATCCTTGAGGGAATTTTGAATCTGAACTAGTTGCATGGTTGCTTGGTGCATGAGATTGTGTTTTAAAAAATACAAAGAAAAGGTTCTCTTTTCTTTCCGTAGCTAGAATTCATTGAATTGAATGAATTGCATTGGCATCTTTGCATTGCTTGGTTGGGTCAAGAGTAAAACATCACGAAGTTTCATTTGTTTCCCTTTGACTTAAGCAACATCCACTAAAACAAATTGCATAATCTAAAATCAATTTGACATTTTTCTTTCATAGCAAACCAACACTATATAAGTTTAGGGTCACGAAATAAGATTGGAGAGAAAACTCTCCAAGGTCACTAAAACGAAATCTAGAGTCATTAAAGAATGATAAATCTATTCTTGCAACCAGTGTGTCGGGAGCCTACTCTAACACAGGAGTTAATCATGAGGTCACATCGGGGCAAGTAGGGATTTTACCCCTCTCTTCTTGTTTTGGTGTTTGTGGTATCGCTTCCATTTCTACATATGAGGGTTTCATTGGTGCCATGCCTCTATGTTAGGTAATGCTTGCAAAGCTTCAATATTATTCACCCTACCCTTACGTGCGGTCAAACCTATGACTTTTTGTCCAGTCATTGATTGTGAGGTGGTAGCCTTAGTGACCATTCATATGTAGACACATATGTGACAAGTGGGACGTGCCTGTAGTACCAGGGGTATGCGTTCATTCATGGTCTCAGTTCCACTAGAGGGTGCCCTCCTTAATAAATTGTGCTTGCACTAGTCAGGGCTGTTTCGCGAAATCATCGTAACTGCTCCTCATACTTTCACTAGATAATCTTGTGGGGACTTCATCTCCCAAAAAGGGTTGGTTTTTGTTGGTTGTGGAGCCTGATTATCTTCCTGATTCAGAGGTCCTTGCTTTCAGCCGTGTTTATACCCCATGAAGTATTTACACCCCAGAAGTATGTACACTCTTCCACACGGGGGAGTGCAGAGGGGGGGTACCCCCTCTG